>JAUMJL010001992.1:0-170668 GCA_033558185.1 Dromococcyx pavoninus
AGAGAGATGGCGGAGGGGCCATGGCGGAGGTGCTGCCCTCGGCCGCACGGGCGCCCCCTGGCGGTGGGGCGGGGGGCGATGGCGCCGAGGGGCTCTTCGTGGTGCTGGGAGCGGGGCTCGCCGCCGCCAGCCACCGCTGCCTCTACGTCAAGCTGCTCGTACAGGTCCGGGGGGGGCTGCGGGCGGGGGCCGGGACCACGATGTAATTGGGGGGGGCCGAGGGGCGGAGCTGTGGGGACCGTTATAACCGCCCCTAACAGGGGACCTGAATAATGGGGGGACCCCCCTGTATGGGGAGGCCGTGAACCCCCCCCCCGCCCCGCGGGGATCTCCTGTATAGCAGGGAATTGGAGACCCTCTGTATGGGGCAGGGGATCGCGACCCCGGTGTTATATACGGACCCCCCCCCTTATAACAGGGGACCCCTAAAAATGAGGGGGGGCACCTCTGTACAGGGGGGCCATGAGGACCCCGTGTGTAACAGGGAATAACAGGGCAGACCCTCTGTAAGGAAGAGGAAGCTCAGGGGAGGGATGGGGACCCCAGTATAATGTGGGAGGGGGGCCCCTATGGAGACTGTTTTATACAGCCCCCCCAACAGGGGACCAGGATAATGGGGGACACCCCTGTACACGGAGGCTGTGAGGAGACCCCCCTCACCCCCTCCCCCCGCCTGCCCCATGGGGACCTCCTGGATAACAGGGAATTGGAGACCCTCTGTGATGAATGGGGGGGCTGGTGGGAGATCAGGACCCCAATGTTATATATAGACCCCTCCTTATAACAGGGAACCCCTATAATGGGAGGGCACCCCTCTGTAGTGGAGGGGCACCCCTGTATAGGGGGGCCATGAGGACCCCTCTGCTCCATGTGGACCCCCTGTATAATGGAATTGGAGACTCTCTGTCGGGAAGGGGGGAGATCTGGACTCCAGTATAATGAGGGAGGGGCTCTCTATGGAGACAATTCCGTACAGCCTCCCCCCTTTATAATAGGGGACCCCATATAATGGGGGGCACCCCTGTGTAGGGAGGCTGTGAGGACCCCCCTGCCCCACAGGGATGCCCTGGATAACAGCAAATAAAAGGAGACCCTCTGTAATGGGTGGGTGGGTGATCAGGACCCCAATATAAGGGAGGGGCTCCCTATGGATACAATTCTATGCAACCTCCCCCCCTTATAACAGGGGACCCCTGTAATGGGGGGCACCCGTGTATAGGTCTGTGAGGACCCCCCTATAATGCAGGGGCACCTTTGTATAGGGGGACAATGAGGGACCTCTGTATAATGGGGGATGGGAACTCCTATATAACAGGAGTGAGGACCCCTCTGTGGTAGACACCCCCATAAAAAGAGGAGGGGTTCAGGCCCCCCTGTGCCTAAGGGTCCCTAGACAATGGGAAAGGGACCCCCATTTCATGGCACCCCCATATATCCGAGGGTGGACGTGGCCCTTCAGGATGTTGTGGATGCTGGGATCAAAGCCATGTGGCCCCGGAGGCTTTGGAAATGCCAGGACAGGGATCCACTCACAGAGTTTCTCCTGCAGGTTGGACACGAGCCACTTCCTCCCATCGTTGGAAGAAACGTGCTGGGAAGGAAAGTCCTGTACCTGCCCGGCTTCTTCACCTACGGTGAGAGAACAACCCTCCCTGCCAGCATGGTCCTGCCCAAAACCAGGCCTGGGAGCTGCCAGGTCAGCTCAGCTGCCCTCCAGCAACGCTCCCACATCCTCCTGGGATCATCCCAAAGCTGCAACGAGACAGAAAACGCTACAACTGATTGCAAAGCTGTCAGATTTATCCACCCACTGCTGGAGATGAGGTGGTGGCCCCAGTGCTGCATCCCCTTCCTGTGGCCCCATTGCTCAAGTGGAAGGAATTGGAGGGGATTTGGGTGCTGTAGGTTTGTTGATGAAGGGTTTTGTCTGTGTTAGAGAGAGCAAAGTGCTTTTCTTCCCTGCAAAACAGCCCTACAATAACTTGGCCCCCTGCTTTGCTCCTTTGTGTTGTAAATGGAGCCCTGAAGGGACAGAAAGAGCAAGAAAAGGGAAGGTGATATGTTTAGAAGGGGAAAAGAAGGACTGTTTTCTCTCTTTGCAGAGAGATGAGTGAATAATCTGTGACCTGGGGGGGTGCTTTCACTGCAGGTTTGCTTTGGGGAAGGGGAGTCAAGCTCATCTCCAAAATAAACCAAGAGTACCCACGGGGTGTGGGGACCCAGTGCAGGAGGAGTACAAGAGCACTGCAAACCCATCCTGGAACACCCAGGGCTGGGAACGCTCCGGTGCTGCCCTTTGGAATACGCATTTTCCAAATAGATTGGAACAACATTGGGTGGTGGAGATAGAGCCTTCCTGGCTTCCCTTGGGACAGCAGAGGATGGGGTGATGGAGACAGGCAGAGCCTTCCTGGCTTCCCCTGGGACAGCAGAGGATGAGGACAGGAGCAGCACATAGTGGGTTGCATTCCACCTTGTTATATCACAGAGAAGTTGGATCTGCTGGCTTACTTTTTGGCTGGAGACCTGAGGAAGCTTGGCTGGGAGAAGGTGGTGGGACAGGAGCTCAACCTGGATTGGTGAGATCCATATTAATCCTTCACCTGACCCCCCCAGAGCAGAGGGAGGAGGTGGCACCACACAACATGTGAGATTGTCCCTCCGTGCCCTGGGTCAGGCTCACCTTTCAGGTGAGCAAAACAGTCAAAAGACAAAAAGTAGCCCAAAATATTGGCACTGTCCTTCCAGATTAGACAGATATGAGAGGGAATACTGAAGAATTCTTTGCATCCTGTTGATTTAGGATTGTTATAAATCCCCTATGGTGGGACCGCAGAGTGGCTGCTGTGCTGTGCTGGGCTTTGGGGTGGTTTGGGGTGGTGGCTGGAGGTGTTTGGGGTGCTCTCTGGGAGTCAGCTGGTTCCTCACTCACAGCAGCCTGGTGTTTTCTTACCCAGCCAGACACATTGTGGAAGTGGATGGGAAAAGAGGCCTCTTCCGTGGTCTTACTCCTCGCCTCATCTCCAGCACTTTATCAACCATCACCAGGGGGAGCGTGAAGAAGGTAAAGGTCGGCTTCTCTCTCTATAAGTCAGCCTGCTGGGTCGGTGGCTGCTACTGCAGTGGAGCTGGGGGCTGTACCCATCCCACTCCATCTCCTAAGGGCTCTGGATAGTCCTCCAGGGCAGGAGAACCCTGCCCATGTCCCTAAAACCTGTTTTCTAAACAATTTTAATTTAATTTGAGCAACCAGTTGCCTTTTGTAAGCAGTTTCATGACCTCACTCTTCCCCTGTTTTATTTTCTGTCCTTCCTGCTCCTCTGTCCCTTCTTGCCTGTTCTTCCCCTCCCATCTGGAACAGAACTGCTTGTGGTTTCCTCCTGTCCTCAGGCATCGAGGCTTTGTGGGTCGGCGTCTCCATCAGTTTTGACCAGATGTTTCTTCTCTCCCCACTCAGGCCTTTCCACTGGAAGACATGGAGCATGTTTCTAACAAGGATGATGTGAAGACCTCCCTTAGGAAAGTGGTGAAAGAGGTGGGAAATGGATATTACCTGATAATGGCTGATCAGGGAGAGCACGTTGGGGATTGCCTGGAGAGCAAAAGAGGTTCAAACTGTGGGCTGCAGGTGAAATTACTCCGAGAGAAGCTCTGGGTTGTGGTATTTGGTATCCACTCTGTCCAGCTACAAAATATTTTGTAGGAATAGAGGTTTATCACAAACAACAGGACTTGGAATGGGTTTCACTGGGGGTGTTGGTTGGGTGTTGGTTCACAGCCAGCTGAATGTGAGCCAGCAGTGGCCCAAGGGGCCAAGAAGGCATCTTGACCTGTGTCAGACACAGCGTGGGCAGCAGGAGCAGGGCAGGGATTGTGCCCCTGGACTGGGCACTGGGGAGGCCACACCTCGAATCCTGGGCTCAGTTTTGAGCCCCTCACTCCAAGCAGGGCATTGAGGGGCTGGAGAGCATCCAGAGAAGGGAACAGAGCTGGGGAAGGGGCTGGAGAGGAAAGGTTATGAGGAGCATCTGAGGGCCCTGGGGCTGTTTAGCCTGGAGAAGAGGAGGCTGAGGGGAGACTTCATCACTGTCTGCAACTGCCTGAGAGGAGGTTGTGGGGAGGTGGGTGTTGGTCTCTTCTCCTAAGGGACATGCAGTAGGATGAGAGGAAATGGCCTCAAGTTGCACCAGGGCAGGTTCAGATTGGACATCAGGAAAAATATCTTCACTGAAAGGGTTCTCAGGCCCTGGCAGAGGCTTCCCAGGGAGGGGGTGGAGTGCCCATCCCTGGGGGGGGTTTAAAAGACGGGCGGATGAGGTGCTCAGGGATAGGTTTAGTAATGGACAGGTGTGGTTGGACTCGATGACCTCAGAGGCCTTTTCCAACCAAGCGACTCTGATTCTGTGGTTCACTGTGCTGAGGGAAAGGCCCTGATCCGTGCAGGTGGGGTGGCCCAGCTTTTCACACAGGTGTGGTGTTTTCTCCCCTCCCCAGACATCTCACGAGATGATGATGCAGTGCGCGTCCCGGCTTGTCTCCCACCCGCTGCACGGTGAGTCTTGGCTCTCTCCAGACCAAGGGTCGCCCCCAAACCCTGTTTACTCAGTGTGTTTCTGTCAGAAATGGCTTTGTATGAACCTGCAGGGCAGATGCAGGTCTGAGTGGTTGCTTAGGGAGACCAACGCTTGGGTTGGCCTGCAGGGATCATCCCTGCTGAGCGGCGAGATGCTCTCTTCATCCAAGAGCTTGTCCTAGGGATCTCGTTGGGGTTTAGGGCTAGAAATCCTTCCCATCACTTTCAGAATAAGGGAGAGCACCAGTTTCTAGTGAGTGTCACAGTGGTGAGCACAGAGGTGATGTGAGTTGAGGGCAGGGAGGGTGTTTCTGCTGTCTTCATCCAAGAGCTTATCCTAGGGATTTCCTTGAGGGTCAGGGCCAGAAATCCTTCCCATCTCTTACAAACTAAAGAGAACACCAGTTTCTAATGAGTCTAGCAGTGATGAGGACCACAGAGAGGAGCTGGAGGTGATGAGAGTTGAGGGAAGGGAGAGTGGAAGGGTCAGGTTGCATTTCCCTTTACACCCATTGCATCCCTGACTGGATTTGTTTGGCAGCTGTGTGTTTCTTTCCTCCCAGTGATCTCTATGCGCTGCATGGTCCAGTTCGTCGGCCGAGAAGTCAAATACAGGTGAATGGCTGCAGCTCTGAAGGGTTTGGGCACACAGAAGGACAAGTCTGGGAATCAGCTGTGCCAGAGGCTCCAGTGCAGTGGGGGATGTGGCAACCCAGGAGGTGTGGGAGACCGAGAAGTGAATCTGAGCTGTGGTCAGAGGGTGGGTGATGGTGGGGTGATGGGACTGGTGGCTGTAACCTTGCTGATCACCCAGCGAGTCTCCTGCCTTTTTGCTGTGGGTGTTAATAGAAAGGGAAGTCAGCAGGGAGGCAGAGTAGGGATGCAAAGCTTTGCTGCAGCCCTGCTGGTCTGCAAGACTTTTCCAAGCCTTTTTCAGCAATTCCTGCCTCTCTGCACAGCAAGACTACACGTGCAGCCACATGAAAGCATGCTAGACATGACTGCAGCTAACCCACAGCTGCCAGCACGAGTTCCCAGAGGCAGGACAGGGCTCTTGGGCTGAGAATCAGCTTTATTAAAGCATGTTATGTGCCGTGAATCCACTCACACAAAGCCAAGCAGAGCTCTCCTAGCTTCAGCAAGTTGAGCGTTGTCCCAGGCGTTGTTGGAGATCCTTCATGGGTTCACAGCTCCTTCATGGGTTGAGGAGGAGCAGAACAGAGCTGCCCACGAAGCAGGACAGAGATGGAGCAACCCCTGCACACTTAGAGCTCTTCTCCTTTCTTGGCAGCGGTGTGTTCAGCGCCATCGGCAGGATTTTTAAGGAAGAAGGGATCCTGGGATTCTTTGTGTACGTGAGTTGTTGAAGTTCTTTCTCCCATAGTCCAAAGGTTCTCCTGGCTCTCCTGCTCTGCCAGCCTTGGTTAAAGGAGTCATGCTGAGCTCCCTCCAGATGAAACCTCTGACCTCACGGGGCACTCATCACTCCAGTGAGCACAGATTAAATCTCTGCCTTTGACAGTGCTCAGTTTGACCATTAAGTTTGCCCCAGATCTTATCTTCAGTCAAACCTCCAGCACCCCCCTATTTTCCTTACCTTCCCCCCCCCCCCCCAGCTTCTTTGCCTTTCAGTGAAGGGCCTTTTAAAGCATTTGTTTGTGCAACAGGCACCAAGATCAAAGTGCAGCAATGACACTCCTTGTTGAAATAAAAGCCAGGGCCCGGATAAGCAGCACATTCCATGTGTGCAGTAGTGAGCAGGTGGTTGTGGTGGCAGCAGGTTTAGCCTGGATGACCAGAGCATGATGTGCCTGCTACAGGGGCACTGCTGCCTGCAGCAGGAGGAGCTGAAAGGTGCTTCCAGCCACTGACAGAGCATGGCAAATCGATGTCTGTGGTGAAAATCTAGCAGATACCTTTTTGCTTGAACCCTTAATTAACACTTCTTACCTCTTTTTCACATCTATATAAAGGCAGAGCCACCTGCTGCCTCTGCTCCCAGAGGGGAGAAAACTCATTTTATTGGATCAGTAATAGTAAAGGCAGCTCTGAAATTTCAGGAGGAGCTTTGAGGCTTGATGCCTTTGGCTCTGTGATCACAAAATTTGGGCCTCCAGGTGAAATATCAGGAAGAGGCAAGCAATTGCAGGGGTCTCACCCTGTCCTTCCCCAAGGGGAAAGGACCAGGAGTGTGCAGAGACCCCATCAACCGAGTGTCACTGTGTCTTCCTTTAGCAGCCCTCTGCTTCTCTGCTGAGAAGCTTCTGCTCCATTAAGTACAGGTTCCTTTGGGATGTTTCCTGTGTGTGAGGCACAGCCAAAGCATCCTGCCCTGGCAGCCCTCCCTCTCCACCACCCCCCAGGGAAATAACGTGAAAGGAGCTGCCGCATTCCCTTCCATCCACATAAAATAAACACTATTGGTAGCCTAATTAAACTTAATAGTTCACAGGAAAGGCTTGAACATAACCCAGAATGTCTCAGGAGGGCTCTGAAGTTAAATGTGCTCTGCAATCCCGCTAGGAAATCACACTGCAGTGAGGGGAACACAAACTGCATCTGTAGGACCAAACTGCTGCTTCTCTGCACTCAGTCCTAAGGCAATCCACTCCCTTAAATCATGGCAGTGAACTGATTTCTCATGGCCTTACAACCTCAATAACAGCGGCGCACGCTCGCTCTGGATGTGTGCCTGGAGATAAAGGCTTTCCAGGGCATGGTCTTATCTCACTTCCTCTGATATCTGCAGCAGCCTCCTGCCTGTCAGCAGGCCAGGGAGATGATCCTGGGGCTCCGAGACTGCTGCACGTGGTCACCTTGGAGATGGCTTGTCCCAACCCTGCCTGGCAGTGGGTTTTTTTCCTGCTGGGTCTCGTCACTGTACATCAGAGGCTTCACCATCTGCCTGCTGCTGTTTCAGCTTTTAATGACTTATGTTCTAAAAGCATTCGTAGACCAGATCTCCTCAGACATCTGGCCAGGCGTGAGAGCTCTGGCACAAATGGATTTGTTTTTTCAGTTCCTTTCTGCACCTTTCTCAGACCCCTGATCTCTGGTCACCCCCTAAACACAGGCCCAGCATCTGTCATTACCCTGATGACAGAGAGAGGGTTGGGATCCCTCTTGCAACTGGAACAAACGATCCAGTTCTCTGCTGATGGATGGGTGAGGTTTTACTCACGTTGCTGCTGTCACCCAGTTCCTGCACTTAATCTTAAGCCCCTGTTGTCTCAGCAGCAGCTCAGGAGTTTGCTTTAGGCTTGAATTTGGGTTAGAGAGAGGATTTTTTACAAAGCCTGAATGCTTGTTGCAAAGCAGAACATCTCCTGGGGACCAGAGAGCTTGGATTTCTTTGTCCATGGCTCTCATGTATCACATCTTCTAAGCCAGCAGATCCTCTCTCAAAGACTTCTGCTGTGCTGAGCCCCCAAGACTTCAGCTGCCTCTCTGGAGCTACCAGAGCCTTGACAATGCACAGGTTGTCTCCAGACAGTATAAACCCTTCACCAAGCAGGTGAAGCAGCTGGATCAGAGCACAGAGTCCTCGTTGCAGTTCTGCTGCTGCAGCAGCCACAGCACAGAACAAAACTGATCCCCTTCTCCTAAGGGCACTGTGGTATTTGGGAAGAAATCAGCCTGTGCTCGGAGGTGGCTCTTTCCAGCCCAACAAGCACTGGTGTGGCTCTCAACAGCTCATTTTGAGAACTGTCAGAACACATCTGCTGGTGAAAGGGCAGGTTTAGAACACACCTGGATCCTTTTGCAGTGGAACAGTCAAAGCAGGAGGCCCCGTGCTCGCAGCCTGTGCTGGTGCAGCAGATGCTGCAGGAGCTCTGACAAAGTGGAGGAACCCTCTGAAATGCTTTCTTAATGTTTTGGTGCCTTTAGCTGCAGAGCCTGGGGGTGCTCATGCTGCTGGGAGATCTGGCACGTGGATCAGAGAGCTGTAAGACAAAGCAGCTCATCACCCTGTGTCCCAGGCAGCAGCAGGGACTGGGAAAGTCAGAGGGACTGGGGTGCTGCCCTCAGTTAATCCTGGTTTTCAATAGAGCAGGTTTTGCAGGGTCCCCCTTCCCCCACATTTTATTTTCTAGAAGAGGGGAGATTCCACCAAGAGATGAACTTCTCCTTCTGTATCCAGAAGAGCATCCTCAGAACGAGCTTAACAGAAACCTGCTTCATCTTTGACTTAGCTGAGTTTCAGAGCAGGAGTTGGACCAGGAAGGGATTTGACAGAAGAAGGAAACTTAGAATTTTAGCATCATAGAATGATCTGAGTTGGAAGGGACCCACAAGGACCATCGAGTCCAACTGCTGTCCCCGCACAGGACAACCCCAACATTCACCCCCTGGGGCTGAGGGCCTTGGCCAAATGCTTCTGGAATATTGTCAGGCTGTGACTGCTTTCCTGGGGAGCTGTTCCAGGGCTCCACCACCCTCTGGGTGAGGAACCTTCTCCTGATGTCCAACCTAACCCTCCCCTGACATTTTCCTGCCATTTCCTTGGGTCCTGCCATTGGTCACCGGAGAGAAGAGCTCAGCACCTCCTCCTCCCCTTGTGAGGAACCTGCTGTGAGGTCCTCCCTCATTCTCCTCCAGGCTGAACAGACCAAGTGACTCCAACCACTCCTTGGCTGGAAGTTGTGCCCAAATGACAGATCTCAAACTTCCTATCCCAGAGCATCCCCTGTCCAGAGCAGCTGACAGCACACATAGGACCATGTTTGAAGGCCAGGAAAGCTCTTCCCTGCAACCTTCCCTTTCCCCTTCAATTCCTCCCAAATTAAAGATGCATTTTGGGGAGTGGGTCTCCTCTGCTGGTGGAGGGAGGGAGGGCTGAGGGTCTTGGAAAGAGGCACTGGGACCCTTCTGCACCTCATGCCTCTCTTCTTGCCATTGCAGCGGTTTAGTCCCGCACATCCTGGGCGATGTCATCTTCCTCTGGTGCTGCAACCTCTTGGCTCATTTCATCAACACCTACGCTGTGGATGATAACGTGAGTGGAAGTGCTCGATGGAGGGTTTGGAGGGCTTGTACCAAGCACCTGCAGCTGGAGGGATTTAATTGCATGTTAATGGCTCATTAAATAAAACCAGACACTGGCCTTTGGATAAACCCCTGTAAAAGATGCCATTTCTGCTCAGGGCTGAGTTTCAGCTGTGGTTTAGGAGATCAGGTTTGATAGCAAATGTTTTTCCTGATTCCCAGCTGGGATGCTCTGGAGAGACCTTAGAGCAGCCTTCTAGTATGGAAAGGGGCTCTAGGAAAGCTGGGGAGGGGCTCTTGTTCAGGGGGTGCAGGGATAGGATGAGGGAAATGGTTTTGAGCTGAAAGAGGGGAGACTGAGATGAGATGAGATCTTGGGGAGAAATGTTTTGCTGTGAGGGTGGAGAGGCCCTGGCCCAGGTTGCCCAGAGAAGCTGTGGCTGCCCCATCCCTGGAGGTGTTCAAGGCCAGGTTGGATGGGGCTTTGAGCCCCCTGATCCAGTGGGAGATGTCCCTGCCCACGGCAGGGGGGTTGGAACTGGGTGGGCTTTGAGGTCCCTTCCAACCAAACCATTCCTTGATTCTATGTGGTGTGGTTACCGTTGCTTTCTGCCTTCTTCCCCTGCCCCACGCCCATCACCTCAGGCTCAGAGGGATGCTGTGGAGTGCCAGTGACACCCTGGTGTCATCTGCCTCCTCCATAATCCTTTTCATTTCTCTTTCCAGTTCAGCCAGGCATCGGTGATCCGGAGCTACACAAAATTTGTGATGGGGGTACGTAGGCAACTGCCATGTCCTTCCTCCTCTTCCTTCTGTCTGTGCGGTGAGAGCTCATGGTCTGGGGGCAAAGGCTGGTCTGTACTTTATATCCAAAGATGAGGGGAACTTTGCTAACATGCAAAAGCCAGAACCAGCTGTTTTTAACACAGTGAACATTAGAGAGGCTGCTGGTTTTCTTTGCTTTCAGATCGCTGTGAGCATGCTGACCTACCCCTTCCTTCTCGTGGGAGATCTGATGGCAGTGAACAACTGTGGGTATGTCCCTCACGCTGACATCTAAAGCTTTCCCTTCCTTCCTTCCAGCCCCTTGTCTGAATCCTCTCCTAATGATCATAAAGCTTTCATACAGAACTGTAAACTCCGTGGCACCTCGCAGAGTCTGCTCGGTTCCTGGCCCAGGGTGCTTATAATTTTAGACTATAGAATCATAGAATGTCCTGAGTTGGAAGGGACCCACAAGGATCATGGGGTCCAACTGCTGTCCCTGCACAGAACAACCCCAACATTCACCCCCTGGGGCTGAGGGCCTTGGCCAAAAGCTTCTGGAATATTGTCAGGCTGTGACTGCTTCCCTGGGGAGCTGTTCCACTGCTTCTTCACCCTCTGGGTGAGGAACCTTCTCCTCATGTCCAGCCTAACCCTCCCCTGGCACATCAGAGGGCACACTCAAGAGCAGCATAAAAACTCAAGTGGAGAGGAGCAGGGAGAATCGTGGTGGTGTGGTCTGATCTGAACTAGACCGGAGACAGAGGGGATCCAAGGGACTGTGCTGGCTCTGGGCCACGGCACGAGGGGAAGCAAAGCTCTTAATGCAGCGATGGGTGCAGACAGGAGCAGAACCAGACTTGCTTTCCTGATCCCACTGCTGCAAGGATTAGTCTGTGTTCCTGTTTATGGGAAGGGGACTGAATCCAAGCTGCTGGTGCAGTGTTTTCTTGATGTCTGCTGGCTCTTGAAGGTGTAGATAGAGCGTATAGTCCTGGACTCTTAATGTATCCAGGTAACGCTCCGTGTTTGTACACTCCAGGGGTAATTAAATTACATGATCTGTTGCCTTGTAAATAACAAGCTGGTCATTTGGCCCTCAGCTGGATGCAGACACCCTTTCTGTGTCCTCACTTACACTTGCTGCTGCTCTTGTGTTACCTGGCTGGGTAATGTGACACCTGTACAGCCCGTGTCAGCTCTTTCCCGTTACCGTGCAGGTTGCGCGCCGGCCTCCCTCCGTACGCTCCGGCGTTTACATCCTGGATCCATTGCTGGAGATATCTCAGTGCTCAGGTGAGGGAATGGGGCACAAATGGGACTTTGGGCTCCCTCTGCTCCTTCCTGAGGTCTCCAGCACTGCCCTAAAAGCGCCTGTGCAGCATCCTTGACGTGCTCTGTAACCTGTTTCTATCCCTCCAGGTCTGGCACTGGTACCAGGCACGGCAGTACTGGTTTACCAGTGAGGTGCCCAGAGCTTGCAGCCTGCAAACTTTTAGCCAGGGCATTGCACACAGCACAGCAAGGTGGCTCTGCCCCTCTCTGCCAATCACAGAATCATAGAATGGTTTGGGTTGGAAGGGACCTCAAAGCCCATCCAGTTCCACCCCTCTGCCATGGGCAGGGACACCTCCCACTGGATCAGGGGGCTCAAAGCCCCATCCAACCTTGTCCTGAACACCTCTAGGGATGGGGCAGCCACCACTTCCCTGGGCAACCTGTGCCAGGGTCTCCCCACCCTCACTGTGAAGAATTTCTTCCTAATGTCTAGTCTAAATTTTCCCCCTTCCAGTGTAAAGCCATTCCCCCTTTGTCCTGTTCCTGAGGGAAATGCCCAACTCCAGTGCTTGTGGGGCTGAAGCTGCGTTTCTCTGTAGCAACACGGGGAGCTGGGGCCTTGCAGCCTGCAGTGGGCGCCAGTCGGTCCCTGCTAAACCAGTTGGAGTTCCCCAGATTCCCTGTCGGTGTCTCAGCATGGCTGCCCTCACCCTGTGCTCTCTCCTCTCCTCAGGGGCAGCTGTTCCGTGGCTCCAGCCTGCTCTTCCGCAGAGCGCCCGCGCCGGCTGCCTCCTTCCCTGTCGATTGACTCCTCAGCAGGGAGAGGGGATGAAGTTGGACTCCTCAAGAAACCCTGAGCTTCTTTCAATACATGTATATTTTTCCTTTTGGATCCAAAGTCCACGGTGCCAGAACAAGACACCTCCTCTCCAGCAAGACCAGCAACAAGTTGCCTTCTGGAGATCTGGCTTCAGGCTCCAGCTGGACCAAAGCTCCATCCTCGTGGCTGTTTTAACCGGGACGTGCAGCAGAGAGAGCACAAGGGAGTTGTCTTGTCTCTTTGGTCCAGGCTGTAGCTCTGGAGTCACTTGGAAACCAGAAAATGCCCAGGTACTAAACGAGCCAGCCCCGAGGTGCAGGGACAAAAGACTGCTTCGTTCTGCCTGAGCTGAGAAGCAGCAAGAGATCCAAGGTCACTTTGCTGGGAAGGCTACGCCAGCTGACCAACCTCCCACCGCATCTCTTCTGGAGAGGGCAAAGGTTTGTGTGGCAGGGCCCCCCCTCCTGCGCGAGATCGACCCTGTGACCCCTGATGAAGGTTTTGAGGGTACCTGAACACTAGGGAGGCTCCCCTGGCGTGAGAGGGAAGTTGTAGTGTGAAACAGAAAAGGGAAACACAGTCCCAGTGCCAAGAGCAGTGCAGACCCAAAGGGACAGGTACTGCTTAGCTCCAGGGCGGTGCTGGGATGTAGAGTGAGCACCTGGGGAGGGACGTGCGCTGCGGATGGTCACTGCTTTGGGAAGGCTTCTTGCAGCAGGCTGGGTTGTGTTTAGGACACAGCCAACAGAGCTGCTGGGAGTGACCTGGGCAGGCAACCTGGATGCATTTCTCAGGGGGAGATGGGGCCTGGGTGGGACTGGCACGGCTGCATTGCAGGAGCATCTCCCGGCCTGCAGCTCCGCAGCCCCCGCCGGGCTCCTCCAAACCAGGCATCACTGTTCCTTTGAGGGACACGGAGCCGCTGGGCTTCCCTGTCTTGGAGTCCTCTCAGCTACGCATGGAAGGGTTTACCTTGCAGGAAGGGCACTTGGCCCAGACCTGTCTGGGGTAAAGGAATAAACCTGGAGCGTTGGGTTGAGGGCTCTTCGTGCACGTGGGAGCATTGCTGGCCCTTGGGTAGCAGAGCTCGCTGGTGGAAGCAGGGCAGGATCTATCCTCACCCCCCAGATGAGTTTTTTTTTTGCCCCAGTCTGTGCTGTCGTGGCAGCCAGGCAGATTTCCCCCCTTTTGGTTCCCCCACGAAGCAGTCTTTTGCACAGAGATGTTGCTGCACACCCTGGGAAGAGGTTTTGGGCTCCCTGAGCAGGTTCCCGTGTGCTGCTGCAGCGGCAGCTGGGGGCACAGCCCATCCTGCTCCTCTGGAGTCCCCCAAACTGTCATTGCACGGGGGTTTTCCTCTCTCAGACAGGTTTGATCCACTCCTCCCAGTCAGGGCCCGTGGGACAGCACTGGTGCCCGCTGGGACCCGTGCTTCCCTCCTCCCTTTGGTGTGTGACATCGGTCCTGTCCTCCCTCCTCCCGTACAGTTTATGTTACAGTAACAGAAGTTGGATAATGCATGGCCCTGTCCCCTAACACCAGAGATTATTTCAAAGAGGATTTAACCATGCTCCAAAATACAGCTGTGAAGCAACAACTCTTGGGTGTTTCTTTTCTTAAAGTGTTAATTTTTTCTGTGTAACCGGGCTCCCTCACGCAGGGAAGGTTTCACTTTAACACAGGCATTTCCTTTGGTTTCTTGCCCAAAACAGGGGCTGAACCAGCTGTTGAAAACTCAGATTTCCCTGTGCTCTTCCTCCCTTCATGGAAGGGTCAACAGGTTTAGGCTGAGCAAACTGCCTTGGGTGCACCTGGAGCGAGGGTAGAGGCAGCAGTGGGTTTGACTGCTTGAAACACTGTAAGGAAAAGTGCCATTTCCTTTGCTTTGAGGAATTTACCTAAATCTGCACCAAAGCAAGCATCCTGCCAGCAATTTCTGCCTGGTTCACTGGGACCCACAAATTGTGCTGGAAGCACAACACTTGATTACGGTTTTTGGTTAATTTAAATGAAAACCAGGTTTCAAGGCTCTCAGTGTTCTGCTTTGCTTTGAAGCAGGAGCTGCTGCCCGTAGGATGGTTAAATATTTCCTTATCTCTCGTTTCAAACCCTGGTTCATCTTGTCCCGTGCTTCAGTTTGAGGTGTTGCACCATGGGTGCAGCATCTGCACCAAGAGCAGGCAAGGAGACAACCCAGACCCTACCTGTGCAGCCCCCTCCCTTTAATTGCTGCCCAGCCCTGGTGCTCCTGTAGCACAGCCTTGATCCCACAGGAGATCCAAGGGGGAGCCTGCAGTCAGGAGGACAAATCCATGGCTGCAGTGGGAGGTTTGGAACCTGTTCCTGGGATGGAGCCAGGGATTTCTCCCCCATACAGCCTCAGCACTTCCCTATCTGCCCAGGAAACAAACTTGGGATTAAATATTGGCTCTGTCCTGCACAAAGCCGGGATGGGTGGAGATCGCTGTTCCGTGCCCACACGCTTTATCAGCCCTCAGCGGAAAACAGAGATTGTTGGGACTTTGGCCTCATCTGCTCCCGGCTGCTGAGTGGAGAAGGGAGGCAGTGACTGCAGTGGGGAGAGGGAAACTCGGGTCAAGGCTGCCCTGAGTCTCTGTGGGGCCTGCGTGCTGGGGTCTGGCAGGATTTGGGGAGCAGTGAGGTGATGGTGGAGTCCTTGTGTCTGGGGAAAGTGCAGCTGAGCTCAAAGCCATGGAGAACAAGTCCTGTGAGGAGTGGTTAAGGGACCCGGGGTTGTTTAGCCTGGAGAAGAGGAGTCTGAGGGGAGACCTCATCACTGTCTACAACTGCCTGAGAGGAGGGTGTAGCGAGATGGGTGTTGATCTCTTCTTCCAAGTGACAGGACGAGGGGAAATGGCCTCAAGTTGCACCAGGGCAGGTTCAGATCGGACATCAGGAAAACTTTCTTCACTGAAAGGGTTCTCAGGCCCTGGCAGAGGCTGCCCAGGGAGGGGGTGGAGTCTCTGTCCCTGGTGGTGGTTAAAAGATGGATAGATGAGTTTCTCAGGGCTCTGCTTTAGTAGTGGACAGGTACGGTTGGACTCGATGATCTCAAAGTTCTTTTCCAACCAGGTGATTCTATGAAATGCTACGAAATCCTTCCCCTTAATCCTGCAGACCCGTCCTGCTGAAGCCCCTGCAGTTAAACCCAAACCCCTGCCCAGCTGCGCTCCTCTCCCTGCTGCGGAAAGCAGCCTGTCAGACCTCTCCCAGTGCCTTCACGGTGCCCATCACCCCGGTGTCTGGTCGGTGGGAAGGCCAGGGACAGCCCCTGCAGTCGTGGAGGGGGGCCCCGTCTTGCAGCCACACAGCGGGAGGTGCCCCCGCGGCGCGGCTGCCCTCGATAAGGCTGTTTGAGCTGTTCTCCTGCAGAGCCAAGCTCCGCGTAGGCAAATCGTCTTTTAAAAGTTATAGATACGAAATAATAACTCTTGTGGAGGAGCTCCTGCTGCGGGGGAGGTGGGAGCAGCTGAGAAATACTCAGGGTGTAAACTGGACCCCAGCACTGGCAATGTGGTGGCCCTGTCCCCGTCCCCTGCCCTCGCACAGCCTCGTCCTCGGTGGGAGCAGGGTAGTCCTGTCCCCTGGGGTGGCCTTTGCCTTGAGGGGGAGGTTATGGAGCAGGCAGCTCCTGCTGGATTCCCTCCTGCCTGGACAAGGGAGATGTTGGCTGGAAACAAGGAGAAAAAGCCACGAAGGGCAGAGTGGGAAAGCTCGGAGCGGTGGGCTGAGCTGCTGGCGGTTTGTAAGAGGCAAAGAGCTGCTGTCCGTGCTCCCCCTTGCCTGCTGCAGGCCTGTTTGGGGGGAAACTCCTTCACATCCCCCCAAGTTGAGCTCCCTGTCCCTTCCTGTGCTCTTGGGGGAGCTGGTGGAATTTTGTGCCACTCCCAAGGAGACCCTGGGCATTGGGGGAAAGAGGTGGTGGCAGAGGCTGACCAGAGTCAGCCAAGATCTTTCCCCATGGCCACAGTGGGCTTGCACAGCACTGAGCTCCCATCCTGGGGGAGAATGGGAATGGGGAGAAAATCTCCCCAGCTTTTGAGTTGGTTCCTCTCCCTCTCTGCAACCTGATGTGGCAAAGGCTGGCATTGCCATGGTGTGGCAAAGGCTGGCATTGCCATGGTGTGGGAAGGGTTGGCATCGCCCCTGGTGTGGGAAGGGCTGTCATTGCCCTGGTGAGGGAAAGGCTGGCATTGCCCCTGGTGAGGGAAAGGCTGGCATTGCCCTGGTGAGGGAAAGGCTGACGTTGCCCCTGGTGAGGGAAAGGCTGGCATTGCCATGGTGTGGGAAAGGCTGGCACCGAACGTGGTGTGGGAAAGGCTGGCATTGCCCCCAGAGTAGGAAGGGTTGGCATTACCCTGGTGTGGGAAAGGGTTGGCATCGCCCTCGGTGTGGGAAAGGTCAGCATTGCCACCGGTGTGGGAAGGGTCAGCATTGCCCCCGGTGTAGGAAGGATGGACGTCACTCCCGGTGTGGGAAAGGCTGGCATTGCCCCTGGTGGGGGAAAGGCTGGCATTGCCCTGGTGTGGGAAGGGTTGGCATTACCTTTGTGTGGGAAAGGCTGGCATCGACCCTGGTGTGGGAAGGGTTGGCATCACCCCCAGTGTGGGAAAGGCCGGCATCACCTTGGCCGCAGCAGCCTCTGCCCCAGCCGCCATCCCTTGCTAAACCCGTGTTAATTCTCTCATCTTGGGAGCGGAGTTTCTCCCTTAAGAGCCGCCTGCGCGCTGCGGCCGGGCTCTTGTCAGGCTGCCAGAAGAGGCCGGAGCAGCGTCACATGCCGCAAAGTTTTCCAAGGCGAGCGAGAGGCGTCTGGGGAGAGGGACGGGAGAGGGGACGGCCGCACGCACGCACTCACCGAGAATCCTCCTCCGGGCTCCCTCCGGCGCCGATCCCAACCTTTATTATTATTTTTATTCCTTCTTTTTTCTTTCGTTTTGGAAGAACAAAGACTTTGGGGTGGGTTTGGTGCGTTTGTTTTTCTGGGGTTGGTGTCGGGGATGAGGAAGGGGGGGAAAGAGGCCGGAGGCGGAGGGGGGAGCCGGCAGCTTGAATGCGAGAAAGTCCTGACTCTCCCTGGCCAAGTTGATCCTCGCAGAACTTGGAGGAGGAAAAATGGGGAGGGGGGGGAGAGGAGAGGGAAAAGAGGGGTGAAAAGAAATAATTAAAAAAATAAAATATGATGACGTCACTTGGAGCAGGGGCACCTTCCCCGCTGCCTGTCAGCTGTGCCTGAAAAGAACAGGGCAATAAAACAACAGCCGCCTCTGTCTCCCTCGTTAAACACGGCACTAATTGGATGTTAATTTCTCCTTGCTCTTCTCGCTGCTCGATTGTGAGGGCTCTGCCTGCCTCTCCCTCGCTCGCTTTCTTTCTTTCCTGTTGCAATGCTCTTGGCAGCTCCGAGGGACTCCGGACTGTGTGCTCCCCTCCCGCTCGTGGACTGGAATAATTCAGGAGCTGGGAGTATTAAAAACGACGAGGCGCGGGGGTGAAAGGTTCTGAAACGGGGTGGGGGAGATGGATTTGGAGAGCTACTCTAATCTCCCCGTTTCCCGTGCATTGTCCTGCCGACTTGGGGCTGTTCTCTTCCCATTTGATTTCTCTTCCCCCTCCTTTCCCTTAGTGTTGGGTTCAGGTTGCTGGGCGAAAAGATATGTTCCGGAAAAGGAAAAAAAAGAAAAGGGCACTTAAAAAGAAATAAAGAGGGAAAAAAAGAGGAAAAAGGAAAAACAAAAAGGAAAAAGGTTAAAAAAAAAGGAAAAGGGGAAAAAAAAAGGGGGGAAAAGGGGAAAAAAAAAGGGGAAAAAGGAAAAAAGGGGGAAAAAGAAAAAAAAGGGGGGAAAAAAGGAAAGCGTGGTTCAATGACGCCAACCCCCCAAACCTCCTCCCAGCTCCCCCCGTCTCCGCTAACCCCTGCGTGGAAACAGGCGTTTTAGGGAGCTGGAGCAGGAAGTTGTTGTTCTCTGCCTTGCCCAGGTCATCCTCGCAGGGTACGTGTGCCCGAGCGGCGTGGGGCATCGGCCAACCCTCGCCTCGCCCCTTGGCCAACGAGGCGGGAGAGCGTCGGACGGGGAACGGGGGGCCGGGAGGTGGGTGGGTTTTTTTTTTTTTTGGGGGGGGGGGGGGCTGGGAAAGGGAGAGGGGCCCAAGGGACAGGATGGGTGGGGGAGCGGAGGGGAGGGAGCGGGAGGCGGAGGTGGGGGGAGAGAAGCGAGAGAGAGCTGGGGAGTAAAGTCCTACCTGGGATCGGTGCCAACTTCCTGCAAAGGGTTACAGACCCGCGGCTTTGAGAGCCCACCAGAGGCGAGTGCGCTCTTGTCACGGTTCCAAGGCGAGATGAAGGCAGCGGGAACAGGTACAGCAGATGCCGAGCGGCCTCGTTCGCCCGCCGAGCGGAGCTTCGGCTCGATTTCAAACCTCGCCGACGCCGGGGGAAGCTTCGGTGCTCCCGCCATCGCCGCACGAGGCCGGTCGGGGCTGGCGGGTGCCAAGGGTGGAGCGCGTGGGTCGGTGTTGGAAATGGGGGGAGGGGGTGGTTGGTGCATGGCATGGGGGGGGGGTCTCTGCAGCTCGTTTGCCTTCTCGCCGTTTGGATTAACATGCGGAAGATGCGCCTGTCACTTTGCTTACTGTCAGCGCCGGCTCGGGGATGGGTGACGGCTTTGTTCGGCGCAGCCGGGGGAGCTGTGCCAACTCGGACTTGGCAAGCGAAGCCGGGTGGGCAGGGAGAAAGGGGGGAAAACAAGGGAGCGGGAGCGGCTGCCGGGGCGGTTGTGGAGGGACGTGGCCGCAGGCCCGCGTCTGAGCGCGGCGGCTTTCTGGCAGCCTGAGCCTTCCCTCTTTCTCTCTCTCTCTCCTGTGCCCAGGCTGGTGCAGACAAAATGAAAACGTGTTTTGTTTTGGGTTCTTGGCATCTCCCCAGCAGCGCTACCAACCCCAGCTGCACAACCCCCCCCCACAGCCTCTCCCCAACCCGCCACGACTCCTCTGTTACAATCAGCACAACCCAGGTGCTCAGGGCAGCAAGAAGAAAAAGGCCAAAAATACCCTTTTGGCACCCAAAATGTCCCCAGTCCATCCCCCTGTGGCCACAGCTGCTCCCAACCTTCCTCCATGGCGGGTGGGTTCTTGTTTGTGTATGTATTTGTTCTTTTTTTATTTCTCCCCCCACCTTGGATCCCTCTCGTGTTGGGTTTATGTGTTCTTATTCAAGGACCCATCACGTCCTCTCGTGCTAAAACCAGGAAGGAGGGAGCCGAGGGCTCGTTTCTGCCTGGACACTGGGGTAGGGCCGAGAGAGCGGGCGATGAGGGCACGACGAGGGAGGAAGGGACAGGCGGGCGGGAAAAGGAGTCCTAGGGGGTGGAAAAAATAATTGCCCTCCCCAGGCCTTTTGTTTAACCTGCTTTGATACAAAGGAAGGTCTTGGTCCTTTTTTTTCCCCTCCATGCTTAAGCCTGGTTGGGCATTTTCGAGCCCAACGGGGCAGCTTTCCAGAGCGGGTGGTGTCGGAGTTGATTTTTGGGAGGTGGCGGGCTCGTCCCGCGGGCGCGCGGCTCCGAGTGCAGGAATTCCTGCCAGCTCGCCTTTGTGCCAGCCTCCGTTGGCCTTGGGTGTCTCATTCGGATGGAGCCTGGCATCCAGGCACCGCCCATTTCTTGGCGTTGAGCTGCGAGGAGAAGGAGGAAAGGGGAGAGAGCGAGCGAGAGAAGGGAAAAAAAAAAAAAGCTGTCTCACTCAAACTGGCCTTTCTCGGAAAAGGATCCTTCCCTGATGACTGTCCGGATAAGCGGAGCTAAATCCAGCCACCACTCAACAACAAACCCACTCTCTTCCACGGTGCGTCTCTCTCGCTGCCCTGGTACGAAATCAAACCTCACTCTTAATTTTGGTCTTTTATTTTATTCCTTTTTTTCGTTCGTGCGGTTGGGTTATTTTGCCTTTGATTTGAAATAACGTTTGCTCCTCCAGTCGCTTTGTTGTTGCTAGAACCTACCTTCTCCTCAAAACCCCTTCCCGTTGAGTCCTCCAGCCCTTGGTGCTAAAACATCTGACTTTAAATCGGTCTCCTATAGAGAGGGATCTATAGCAGGTAGGCAGGTCCCTACGTGAGGTGTTTGGAGCAGGACTGGAGGGTGATTTCTCGCCCTGCCCTCGCCCCACCGCCCGGGATGTTCCCCAGAGCCACCCGGGACTGGGCGCGTGGTGCACGGGAGCTTTTGTAGTTCCTCACCGGGTGGCACTGAGGGGGGAAAAAAATATGTCGAATCATGTCGGATTTTCAATCCAACATGGCAGCCCCAGCGAACGTGGGGAGCTCCCAGCGCCGAGCCGAGCGGCGGGCACGCGTGCTCCCGGCCAGCCGTGCCAGCGCGGGGTGGGGGCACGGGAAGGGTGGAAGGAGGGAGAAGGAGGATGGGAGGGAGGGAGGGAGGACACCCAGGCGAGGTCAGAGGAGGAGGATAATTTTATTTCATTTTCGGGGGGTGAATTACACCAGGAGGGATTCGGGAAGGAGGGAACTCAAGCAGGCTGGTTTTGTCAGTGTTAACTGTTTAGAAGCTGGCTTGTTTTTTTCACACTGGCACAGCGTGCCAGGCCGGGCAGCAGGGCCGGGGAGATGCCTGGCAGCAGGGCTGGAGGCTCTACGGGACCCAAAGCTGGCTGAGGGATTGCTCCGGTCACGGCTGGTGCCTGCTTTCCCTGGAGCAACGGTGGCCTTTAAGCTTTGGAGATGGCCCGAGCCAGGCACTCCTGGGAGGAAGCTGCTTTGGGAAGGCATCGGGACCATCGCTGCCTGCCCGGTGCCTCCCGCCTCGTGGAGGTTCTCACCTCACCCCGGGCGAGATGTGGCACCGCCGCGCCGAAGCCCTCCGGGTCTGCCCGGCCGTAGCCAAGCCCGGGGGTTCCACCCCAAAGCGTGTGAATCTGCCCTGTTTCTGTCAAACTTAATTTAGGCCCCTTGGGGACCCAACAAAAGCAGTTTGTGTGCAGAGCAGGGTCCTCCTTCCTGGCTGCCGCCCGCTTCGCAGGCGCTCGGGAGCCATGAAAGCCACCCCTCCTCCTTCACCAAATTTTTCCTTCTCCTTCCCTCCTCCTCCTCCTTCACTGAATTTTTCCTTCTCCTTCCCTCCTCCTCCTCCTTCACCAAATTTTTCCTCCCCCTTCCCTCCTCCTCCTCCCCTCTCTAAAAACCCCCTCATTCCATGGCCCTCCACGAAGGCCTTCGAATCAGCCACAAAGGTCCCACCCCCCCCCCCCCCCGGCCCTGCTTTGCCTTCAGGACCCGTCAGCCTGTGCTGGAGGTCTCAGCCATTCTCGGGGGCATCCAGAGATGCTCTTTGCCCCCCAGAGATGCTGCCCTGGTTGTTGTGCATCTTCCTGAACCCGTAGAGAGCTGCGTGGCCCCTGTGCACCCAGGTTTGGTGGCTGGGAAGTGGGGTCTGGCTCTTGTTTTTCCCAATACACCCCAGTCAGTCTGGGAGCTGAAACTCCCGTGTGGTGGGAGGTGGGGGCAGTCAGTCATCTGTGGGGTTTTACCCCAAAAATGCATTGGGATGCCCTCTTCAGTTAACATCCAGGCCCTTAGTAGTGGTGAGAAGGTGTCACAAGGGTTCTGCTCATCATTCCAGCTTTCTCCTTGTAGATAATTTACACAAACAAGGGCTGGGGTGAAACCAGACCCTTCCCAATTTGTTCCCAATTCCTATTGTTTCCCTGGGAAAAGCTGGTGGAGGCTGGATATAAAAACCCTACTGAAGCTCCAGTGGGCAGCCTGTGAGGAGAGAAAGTCTGAACTCCAGCAGGACACTTCTGACGTGTCCTAAGCAAAACATCTGGAATCCCTGGAAGAGCCACCCAGCCAAGGGACACAGCTGTTTTATTCTACACAGCTCACAGGAAAATAAGGCCCGTGCTTCCAGAACATGGCTCAGCAAAAAAGGATGGATTCTTGAAACTGAGAGTTGGATTTTTCCCCGTTTATTGCCTTTGAATACAAAGTTTGCTCTCAGACTGCTCGAGTGTGAGCTCTGCTCTGTCTGCAGGAGCTTTTCTCTTGAGCCTCTTTCTGCTGCTGTGACCCCCCCAGCAGTCAGCAGAGCCACTCTGGATTTGCACTGACATTCCTGACAGCAGGATTGGGCCCCCCAGGCTTGCCGAGGGTGGCTCTGGGAAATTTCCTTTCCTTAAAAGGGCCAGGTTTGGCTAAGGAAGAATTTGGATTGTGGTTTCCCATTTTTAAGAAAAAGAAAACAACCTGGAGCAAAACTTTAACAGCTTTAAATTGGAAGGGGGGAGATTTAGATTAGACCTTAGGAAGGAATTCTTCATGGTGAGGGTGGAAAGGCCCTGGCCCAGGTTGCCCAGAGAAGCTGTGGCTGCCCCATCCCTGGAGGTGTTCAAGGCCAGGCTGGATGGGGTTTTGAGCCCCCTGATCCAGTGGGAGGTGTCCCTGCCCATGGCAGGGGGGGTTGGAACTGGATGGGCTTTGAGGTCCCTTCCAACCCAACCCATTCCATGATTCTGTGATTCTATGAAGCTTGCATTGGTGAAAATTGCCTGATTTACAGTCGCAGCGAGCACTGTGCTCAGTCTCTCCACAAACCAGCTTCCCCCATGCTGGACCATCCATATAATCAGCTTCACCCCTCCAGTGACGACTTCTGATGGGGAAAGAGGGGGTAAAAGACCTCTGCAGGCTCAGTCCTCAGCCTTTCTGCTAATTGCCAGCTTGTTCCAGTGGATTTGAGGACACAAGCTTAGCAGGATCCTTGTAGAAACACATCCAAGGGAGAGCTGGTGCCAGCAGCTTCGTGCACCGTGGGGAGAATGAAGTATCCAGAGGTACCCAGTTCTGATTCACCCAGTTCTCAGAAGAATCAATATCATTTATTTTCCCTCCTGCATTTTGTTTCCTCTCTCTCTGCCACCTCTTTCATTCCCTAATTTCCCTCCACTTTTTCCCCCCCCCCCGTGGCACTGGTTTGTTATTGTGGAGTTGCTCATGGCTACTGTTTATCTTTGATGTTACTTGGCTGCTGCGAAAGGTGAGGTCTGGGAGGACAAAGCGAGGCGGCTGCTTTGTTATCGTAGGGTTGCTCATGGGCACTGAGCTGTGCTGTCTGGATTTGCATTTGGAAAGCCCATGAGATCTGCAGGGCTGGCTTTGGCACGCCGAGGCCGCTCCTGAGATGGTCCTGCCCACAGAAAATGCAAGAGAAGAAGCAGCCCAGCAAGGGGCACCAACAAATTGCTGTGTGAAGTGAGGTCTGTGGGGGCTAAGAGGTAGGTGTTAGATTATTGGGGTCAAAACTCACCCCCTGGGGTAACACCTTGTGGTTTTGGGAGGTCCATAGCGGGGTGGCAGTTCTGCAAGCACCTCTCCTGCTCGTTCCCAACAGCGCTGTTCTGTCCCGTGGCTGCTGCCAGCACATGGGGGTCACCATCCTGCTGGGCTCGGGGACCAAGTATCGGCCCAAGGGAGGTGGCTGGGCACCTCAAGGCAGCTTTGGCCCATGCAGGATCAAGCAGGAGGTTTCTTCTCACCTGCAAGACCACAACAAGCTTTGTGCTTCTTCCTCCACCCATCTTGAGGGCTCTGTGGGGCAGCCATGGCCACCTTTGGCTTGGTCATCTCTTCAGTCAGGATCTTTAGGATCTGGTTGAAACGCACAGGATGGCCCATGCTGACATTTCTATGCCAGGCATGGGGACTGGAAGCAGCTTCAGCTGGGCAGGGAGGTTCTGGGAGTAACACCAAGAATTGAGGGAGTGGTTCTCCTCCCCTGCAGTCTTGGCTTGCTCAGCGCTGGGCACTGGCTCTGCCGTGGGGAATGGAGGTCACAGGGTAGCACGTGGCACCCTGGCATGTGGAGCCAGGATGGTTTGTGAGCAGGATGGGACCAGGCTCGTTTGCTTGCACAGAGTTTGACAACAGAAGCCTGAGGGCAAGGAATGGAGGCACCCTGGGCATGCCAGGAGAAAGGGTCCCTCCTATGGAGGTGCTGATACCAACGTGATCAACAGCTTGAATTTCTGTGCATCTGCTCCCAGAGCTCCTGTTTGTGGGAGAAGGATTGGGCTGAGGAGATGAGCAACCTCAAAGCGAGGACACCTGGAACTGTTCCTCCAACCATACTGCCTTGGCTGAGGAGAGGTGGGATGAAAGCAGGAAGACACAGATAAAGGGGTCTAGAAGGGTTTTGCTCCTTTGTCCAAGCTGCCTCTGCACAGAAGTTAAGTAGGTGATGAAACAAAACCCCTCAGCATGTTTCAGTCTCTTGGGAATACTAACACAGGTAAAGTCTCCAACATCACCTCCCAGTTCAGCCTGGCCAGTTGTCCTGCAGCTTGCTGGGGAAACACCTCTGCTGTTTTAAATCTCCTCTAAAAGATCCTTCACTCCCTGGCTCCATCAGCTCTGTGCTGCTCGACACACATCAGACTCCATCCCAGAAGTGGCTGAGATGTGGTGACACACAACGAGGCGATCTCCAACGCAGTCTTTGTTGCACAACTTGCTCCCATTGGTCCTGAAATCTTCCCGGCTCTTCAGAGAGGCAGCAGCAAAAGAAAAGTCCCTCAATGAGCTCCCAAAGTAGTGGAGCTGGTCAAGCCTGGCTGTGCTGGAGATGACAGCCAGGATAGGGGGCTGGATGCAGCCGTGCCTGAACACTGTGGGAGTTCCCATCTGATCTCAGTTTTGCAGTCCAGCCCCCCCTCCCCCCCAGGGGATTTGCTGAAATGTGGTTCCCAGGGCGTGAGGAAGGGGGCTAATGAACAGAGGCAGGATAACGAAGCAGGTATGGGCTTCCTGTCCTTCAGGGCTGAGGAGGAAATCCTGCAGCTGGTGAATCTGGACACGATTAGTGTCCATTTCTCCCTGTGTAATCAACCCATCTGCTCATCCTTGCGCATCAGCAGCGCACGCCCCGTTGCAGATGCCTCCCGGGCACTGCTTTTATCTGTGTCTGCCATGGCCACTCCAGGCAGGCTGAGAACAAGGCTTGCTCTGAGCTGGGGGTGCAGTGACGCCGTCTGCTCCCTCTGCCCCCCCGGACTCGGCCGCTTCGGTCAGGCCAGGGGGAGCCCCTGGATTGCTGCAGGCACCAAACAGGCTACGACTGCTGCAAACAGCAGGAGCAAGCCCAGGAGAAGCCTCTTGTTTGGAGAGAGGGAGGGCATCTGGACATGAGGAAGAATTTCTTCACTGAGAGAGCGGTCAGGGTTTGGAAAAGATTGCCCAGGGAGGTGGTGGAGGCTCCATCCCTGGAGGTGTTTAAAAGACGGGTAGATGAGTTTCTTAGGGATGTGGTTTAGTAGTGAGACAGGCACTCGATGGTCTCAGAGGTGTCCTCCAACCTTATGATTCTATGATCTTCTCCAAAAGGCTTTGAATGAAAGTTCAAAGTGATCTTTGTAACGTGCTGAGGAGCTCAGCTTTCCAGACACTGCCTGAGAATCCAAACTCAACTGTACTGCAGGCAGGTAAAGGTGATTGCGTTCAGCTGCCAGGCTTGTAGAGTCTTGCTCATCGTGTACAGGTTGTGGAGTCCCCACGTGGTCGTGGAAGGGACTGGGCTTTCAGCCCTGCTCCATAGGAATGCTGGTTAAAGTTAATAGGTTGCTGTTGCAGGATCCTGAGGATTCGTTCCACCCTCTTTTCCTTGCAGCTGTGCAAAAAGGCACGTGGCAACCCTTCACTGGCTTGCAAATGCCAGGCCAACGGATAGGGCTGGGCTGGAGTGAAGTCAAAGGAGGGGCTGCTGTGTGGATTGATGCTTTTGCGTAGTGTGTGGTTCTTTAGGGGCCTCTGAAAGGTCAAACTTGGTGCCAGAGGCAAGACAAAAATCTAAGGGTTACAATTCCCAGTCCTGTTGAGCTGTGAACTCAAACCGTGTGAACTTGCACTTAAATTTGCTCTTATTGTGTCGCATTTGGTTGTTGAAGTGCCTGGAGGGAAGGCAGAGATGGTCCCTACACAGGGCACC
This sequence comes from Dromococcyx pavoninus, assembly GCA_033558185.1. Classification (NCBI taxonomy): domain Eukaryota; kingdom Metazoa; phylum Chordata; class Aves; order Cuculiformes; family Neomorphidae; genus Dromococcyx; species Dromococcyx pavoninus. The sequence goes on from JAUMJL010001992.1 coordinate 26,438, forward strand.
TTACAGGCTCAGCCCAGGTCTCTCCTGTTTGAAGAGATCTGAGCCTCTGCCATTCTCAGAGAGTGCCAAAACCTCACTACCAGCCAGAAACAATTTGAGGTATGCATCACAGATTAAACATTTCATTTGCTTTCAAGGGGTACTCATTGCTTAACTTCTAAATGCAACCTGTCTTCAGCCTCTATTATATTGCTCTTTGGGTCCTAAATCATCTAATTTTTGTTTGTTTTGGAATGCACTGATTTACCACTAAGGAATAAATGAAAAGCAAAAGAAAACAGCAGTTCTTGTTTGCACAGGCCCTACATTGTTCCGTGTTCTGCTGCTACTGAAACAGAGGCGATAAATCCTGCTCCCTGGACAGGGAGAGGGTTTTGGGTGGTGGCTGTGTGTGAACAGGGCCAGGGAAGATAAACAAACAGGAAAATATTGGGTTTAGGAAATTACAGTCGAGGGTGGTCAATCAACTGATGGGTCAAAGCCAACACAACACCATCAATTAGCAAAGAAATATTGATATTATTTCCCTCTTTGTTGATATAAAAATGCCACGGAGAAGAGAGATGGATCTGTGTTATGGTATCTGTGGTCAAACTTGGCTGTGATTAGGAATCTATAGAGTTTCTGTGTTGGAAAAGGGGAGTTTTGTGAAGAGCTCTGCCTGTAGAAAATATGTCCACATCTCCAAGAGGGCTCAGCCAAAAGGGTGATGAAAATCTGTCGGTTGGTGTCATCGTCAGAACTGCTGGAGGTGGGAATCCTGCTTATTTTAGGGGGCCTGCTTTCAGCAGGAGTTCATTTCTGAAAATGCAGCTCTGAAAACTCAGCCCTTGAGTCCAACACCACACAGGCCTCGGACTAAAAGAGGGAGGGGTGCATTTTTCAGACTGTAGGTTCTTGCTTCTTTAATTATGACTTTCAGCTTCTTAAGATCAGGCCTTTGCATGGTACAAATGTGACACAGAAGGAATAGCTGTGACATTGCTTTGCATTTTCTGTTCCAGCTGGGGAGGAACCCAGCTAACCTGAAGAGTTTCAGAGCTTGCAGAACGGATGGGGAATGAGAATTTAGCCTCACATTTGGAAATCAAACTAGATCTCAGTTCCCCAAGCAACCAAACTGTCACCGTTTCTCCTCCATCCAGCCCACACAGGACGGCTTAGGGACAGTCTCACTCTTAACTATTGGCACCCTGGTGAAGCTCAGGGTCTGGATGGGTTGCTGTGTCCATGCCTGAGTAAAGCAAACAGGCTCCATCAGCTCCAGTGGTTCTATTGGAACCTTTCAGAGCTAGGTTACAGCCTCTTGGATTTCTCTTTGTCCTTGATCTGGAGCCCCAGCGCTCTGTTTGTGAGAAGAAAGCCAGCTGCACCTTCATCCCTGGTGGGAGAAGGAGACAGAAAAGAGTTTGGATGGGCTCTGGCCTTTTGTGCTTCAGATGTGTTGTGGGAACAGCATGAACTGGTTCAATTCTTTTCTCTCTGGCTGAGGGCAAGGTGTCCCAGCTGATAAGAACTGGGAGCCCAACCTTGTTGAAGCCAGGCTTAGACCTTCACAAGGTGTACTGCCTCAAGCAATTCCATACTTGAAAGTGCATTCAGTTAATTAGTACATTAATTAATTAACCTTCTCAGCATCCCAGATAGGGAGTATCTATCTCCCAAAGGAGGATACAGAGGTAAAGTGGCTCACTAAGACTGGATGCAGGAACTCAGCAACACACCTGAGTTAAGTCTGTTTTTTTCCTTTCCCAAATGATTTTGTTGTCGTTGCTGCGGCCTCAAGTACACAGTTCCCCTGAGACAGAAATGGAGGAGTCCTAAAGGCTCCCAAGGGTCTGGTGAGGAAAGGTACCACTGGAAAACCTCCAGAAGAAAAGAATCCATCCAACTCAGAGAAGGCAATGTGATTCACCCACATGCTCGCAGCCAATAAGGAAAGAAAGCTCATGCCATCTCTCCCCATTCTCAAGGGAAGTTTGTCTCATCAGCAAATGAATAAAAATCCCTTCTCTCCTTCCTCACATTTTCATCCACTCTAAATTTCATGAACCAGAAGCAAAATGGCCAGTGCAGGGAGGGGAGAGCATGTGAGAGATGCCAGTGGGGCTGTGTTTGTATGGGCTTGCTGCAATGGGAATAGAAGGATAAGGCCTGCAGAGACTCCAGCAAACAACCAAAAGGGGAAACTTTGGTGCTGAGGAAGTCCACAGACTCAAGCACGTGATGATGAGTAGCTGAGTTCCACAGCTTTATAACATAGGAAAAAAAACAAGATAAAGCCCAAGGACAGAGTTCTTTGGCTTGCAAGACCCACAACAGCATCACAGACCCTTTCTCATGAGCCCTGATCACACACAGGAGCAGGAGTCTTGTTCTCCCAGCCAGCTCTGGTCTGAAGTCAGACAGGGCTCTGCTCTACATCCCATCAAATGACAATCCTTGGCAGCACGTGGAAAAATGAACACCAGCTCCTGCACTCAGTGATTATCTCCCTGAAGATGAGAATCTCCTGGGGCTTGAGTATGGGCCCATGTGCCTTACCAGTCCTTTGCTCTTGGTTTTCAACTGGGTTTAGCCCGGGCAGTAAAGCCTTCACTACACTGGAGGCTTGAACAGCCACACCGAGGCTGTGCCTTGGGTGAGAGCTCTGGCTGTCCCAGCAGCAGCACCAGAAAGCAGAAAGCACCAGGAGCAAGCGGCCTGGCCTGTAGAAGGGACTCCTTTCATGAGCACATCTCAATCTACCAGCACTTTGCTAAACCCACTGCAGCCCAGATTGGAGGCTACAAAAATATCCCCCTTGCTCAGCAACTCCTCCCTTGTCCTTTGCAAAGCTCCAGCATTTCGGTCGCATTCACACCTCCCTCTCCTAACACAAACCATCCCAGCTCTCTCAGTAACCCAGGCCCACAAACCCCGTGTGTTTGTGATCTCCTTCCCTTGCTCAGGCACTCAGATACCTTCCCCTAGGTGTTAATACACCTCCCAAGAGCAAACACCCTCTTGCTTTCCTTAAGTTCTTACTCCCATCTTTCACCCCGTGCTCCCCCCATCGCATTTGACTAAGATATATTGAATAATTGTAGGCTGAGGGCCTGCATGCAATTTTGTGGGGGCTTTTAATGTCTTCAGCAATCCCAGCCCCACACACATCCCTAATCCCCTGTTGCTCCACCTCAGGTCCCACCAGGAAGGTGCTGCCTCGCTGATGTAGGGACCCTGTTACTGCGAAAGACAAAACACCTCAATCTTGTAAATATATCTTGCCCTGCCCCATTCATAATAAATTTTCACTTAGAATAAGGATAAAAATAAAGTTCCTCAGTTTGTCAGGGTTTTTTTAGAAGGGAGTATTTGTGCCAGAGCAGCTGAAATTGTTTCTCATTCCTGGCTTCAAACTAACACGCAGCATGTGACCATTGCTTTATCTTTTGCTGTAGGCATCTGGAACCCTTGGGTCTTTATTTTGCAACCTGCCTTGATGTTTCTCCTGGAAGACCATTGCACAAGAAATGCAATATTCTTGCAGTACAAAGGTAGAGTTTTAAAGCAAGCCTTGCCTCCCCAAATCCTTTTAAAATAAAGGGGACTTAGGTCTCTCAAACACCTTCAAAATTCCAAGCTACAAGGTTAATATGAAGCAGCCAAACCTCCCTCTAATGTTGTATGGGTGCTCACCAAGCCAAGGTGAGAAGTTAGGACAGGCAGGCACTTTATAGAGTTTCTTACAGGTGATTTTAATAAGCTTAATCAATCACAGCAAATTACTAAGCAATAAATCCATAACAATTTTCACCTGGAAACTTTCACCTTAGGTTACTTTGCAGAGAGTAACCTAAGTGAGGATCAGGTAGTGAGGAATAGTGGTTAGTAAAAAAACCTTAAGATTTTAATTTTTTTCACAGGATAATTCAAGATATTGGCATTATATTTCTGCTCTGAATTACCCTGTAGAGAAATTTCCTTCCCCACTGACTGGATAAAGCTTAGTAGGTCCAACCTTTAGTGCTTAAATTTATCCCACTTGAATATGCCACAAAGTGCCTTGTCCAATTAGCAAACTTCCTTATAGGATTTTCCTACAAGATCTGTATGAGCTTCAAAACTGTGCAAGGTTTTTGGCATTTCCCTGCATCCTTAGGGTATGGGGATGTAACTGTGAACTCACCCATCCTAAATCCTGGGAATAGTCCCAATTCTTGATGTTTGTCTCTCCCACCAAAGCAGAAAGCCTGGAAAGTGTTCCCTTTGTGTGCTCCTGAGGGTCTTCCCATGCTGGGTACGGTCACATAAGGGGCTTGTCCTGCTCTAACAGGCTCTTGGCTATTTTTGCCAGGACTTGAAGGGATTTAACTTCTGTGGTGGAGGCTGAGCTTCACTTCTGCAGCTCTGTTGGCTTCTCTGCTAAGGCTGCTGACCAGGAGCCTGTGCTTTAGGAAGGAATGGGTCCAGGAGGTTTCACTCCACACTTATCTGCTCCCTCAAGATGTAGCTGTTGCGGTCTGGATGGGCAATTGTGGTCCTGGTCTGGGAAAGGGCAGAAAGACTGATAAAAGTCATGGAGCTCGTGAGGTGTTTTGCAGGTGTGAGGCATTGTTGGAGAGAACTCAAAAGCTCTGCAGTGTTGCCCGGGCACATCCTCCCGCCGGGGATGAGCATTCCCATCCATCCCTGCACAGGATAGGTGCAGAGGGATGGATGTGGGGTGGGCTTTTCCAGCCATCCCAGGCTGGTTGAGCTGGAGTTGTCTCTGCTCCATTCCCTGGACAGCAGGGCTGCCTGTGGGCCCCGCTGCCGGCAGTGTAGCTCAGCTCCCTCCTCCCCTCCCAGCGTGCTCGGAGGGATGGGGACAGAACTGCACCCTGGGTTACAGGTGGGTGCCAACGGCTGCCCACGCCATCCTTGAGAACGGGAAAGGTGTTCCTGCAGCCCGTGCCTCGGCCACGTGGCTCCATTTCTGAGACAGGCTGGGCCGGATGGGAGCGAGCGAGGAAACCTCGGATTGCTCCTCCCTGGGCCTCTTTGCCACAGGTGTCGTCAGGATCTGGGTTGTAGAGGACACGTTGTTGTCAAGCCACCATCCCCGAGGCCTCCTTGCCTGCTCCTGGTTCCTCTCCCCCTCCCCGCGGGTGTTATTTACACCATTTCCTGCCCAGGGAAGTTCAGGAGTTTGACGGGACTGCGTGGATTTCCGCTCTCCTGCCTGGCTGCCATCAGGACCTCTTGCAGAGCCCGAGCCCTGTGGTGCCAGCAGACGCTGGGCAGGAGGCTGCCCGTGCCAGCGGGCAGGACGGAGGTGCCAGCCAGGCACAGGGAAGGAAGCGTAACCCCTCTCAGGCTGGACGACTCCAGCTCAACCAGCCCGGAAGGGCTGGAAAAGCCAACCCCACGTCCATCCCTCCGCACCGGTCCCGCTGCCCCGGTGGGAGGAAGGGAGGACGTGCCCGGGCATCGCCGCAGAGCTTTTGGGTTCCTGCCGAATCGACACCCTCCCTTCTCCCCCCACAATCCTTCCCGCGCGCTCCCGCCTGGCCTGCGTCTCCCCTCCCTTCCCTTCTCCCTCCCATCCCGCAGCAAACAAAATGGCTTCTGCATGGCCATTTTGTTTTCTCTCTGGAAGGGAGAAGCCAGGACGCTGGGACTTGGCTCTTTTTTGGAAGCTGCGGCCATGTTCGAGCCCGGCTCTCCCGTCTCTACGTGGCACCGGCTGTAGTGAGAGAGAGAGAGAGAGAGAGGAGAAAAAAAAAAAAGGGGGGAAAAAAAAGGAAAAAGGACCTTTTGGAACGAGACCAAAGTCAGAGAGTGGGTAGTTTTGGTGAATGTTGAGCACTGAAAATGCCTGGAATTGCCAAACTGAGCTTTTGTATTAGCAGCGTAAGGGCACTCGGTGCGTGCAGAGTCGCGGGGCTGCTCGGTATAGCCGGATGGAAAGGTTTGTTCGCTATATTCAATAAAACAACCCTCCTTTCTTCTGTATTTATAAAGTACCAGAGAGCACTGTTGTCTGATTTGTTTTTGGACGGGCGGATGGTTTTACACATCGGCTTGGTATGATTAGAGCCGGTCATTGCCGGACAGTAGCATTTTAACCTGTTGTGTGTCCTCTTGTTTTTGGTGAATATGAGATCTCACCTTTCCACTGATCTGGCAGTGCCTGGATTTGCCTGATGTGATCCAGAGGAATTATTTTTTAGGGATTTTTGTTGTTTATTGCCTTCTTGCCTTGAAAGTTTTCACCTCGGGAATACAAAATCTTAATTTAAATATTAAAAGAAATGGCTGCACTTGGCTTTTTAAGCCTTTGCTTTTCGTACGAGGATGGAGCTGTACCGGGATAAGAAGCTGTTTACAGAGTGTGTATCCTGCACACCTTAAGGTGTGATACACAACGGAGATGCCATCAAAAGAAACGTGGTTTGAAAGTTTAAGGGAACTTGGTGGCGTTACCGTACAATTTTGCGCAGAAGCATGGCAAAAAAATACCAGAACATGCGCCAAATAAAAGCTTTTTTTTTTTTTTTTTAAGTGATTCTGCATTTCCTTCAGTAGCCTGGATGTCTTGGAGTTAGTAGTCACGGCTCTTTGTTCACGAACGCTTGGAGGAACGGATCTCTGTCCGGTGGCGCAGGGGGGATCGGGCTTTGATAAGGGCATCGGTGTTGGGGTCCTACCTTGAGGGGCTGCTCGGACATCTGGAGAGAAGCAGACACTTTCAAAGAGGAGCTGGGAAGGAGAAGAGAAAGAGGTGAAATCGCTTTTCTTGCACAGAAAGGTATCTGGCTGGCTTGCTTACAAATGGACAATGTAGAGAATTGCACGGGCAACGGTGGTCCCGGAGCCAGGGCTGCATGTGTGGGCGCTGAGCGGGCGGTTTGCATTGCCAATTAAATATCTTGGTCCAAACCTACGTTAGAGGTGGACAATACCTGCACACCTTTTGTGAACAGCTTCTGAGCCGAACATCAAGAAGAAAAACATTATTAGTGCAAGACTTCTATAGATTATTACAGGAAAGGGTGTTCTTTCGTTAGATTTTTGAGTTAACCTACAGAATTCAGTATGGAACAGGTAAAATTAAACCCAAAAGATATTTTTTTTCTCTTATATCTCTTGCTTTTTAGTATTTTGGAGAAATAACTCTAAGAAATATCAATAGTGCCTGTTTTATGACAAAAATTCTGGGATTTTTTTTCCTTCAGGAGAGTGTAAATTATATGCTAATTTACAAGGAAAATACACGAATGTTTAGAACAAACTTTGCCTTTATAACCACCTTTAACAACGGATTTATGAAGTGTTAATAAAAGATAAGTCATATAACAAGCAGGTTACAGATGCCTGTGTTATAGATAACAATATCAGATTAATGAATGATGCTCCAGATGTTTATAAACATCTGACAGGACTCGAGACAACCCCTATTTATTAACCTAGCTATTTATTAAGGTACCTGCTAATTGTTTAACAATAACAGCGACGACAACGTTGATATGAAATACTACCTACGTCATTAAAAAAGCATGGAGGAAAAGCATTGCTGAGAGATGGGGGCTGTTGCAGGAATGAACTATAAATATTTTTACTTCCATTTCCCTTTCCCTGTTCCCGGCACCTTTGATTAACTCTTTCAAAGCGTCATATTTTAATATCAGCTCCGGGATCGGGTGTCTGGGAACATGGTTGGCCTTGATTTTCCGAGAGGTTTGCCTGGCCTTTCAGAAGTTAACAGCAACTTGTCTTTGTGGCTAGTTTGGCAAACGTAATTTTTTTGCTTTCCAGTGGCACGGGGCGTGTTCAAGATGGTTTTTTGGGCCGTCTGCTGCTTTTTTGGTGAGCGGCTTCCTCGCTGCTGGCCGGCAGAGTCGCGCGGCTCTGAACGGTGGCTGCGCGCCCCGACAACGTCGGGGACCTATTGAAAACCTTTCCCATCTCTTTTTAGTTTTGCTTATTTGGGGTGGGTTGGTGGTTTTTTTTGCTCTCTTTGCTTTTTATTCCTCCGCTCCGGCCACGCGGCGAGGCGGGGTCGTGAAGTCACTACCAGCATCCCTACAGGCAATGCTAAGGAAACAAAATGGCCACCGCTCAGCCATTTTGTGCCAGCGCAGCCTTCGTGATGGTCGGCGCCAGTCCTGCCCCAGTCCAGCCCTGGCTCCAGGAGGCTGAAAAGCCTCTCGGGGACACAGGGCCTTCGTTTCCCCGAGCAGCCCTGCCCGTCTCCCAGCACATTTTGGCACCGACGCGTGGGACTGCGGCTACACAAAGGCTGAAAGCAATGTCTGCTTTTAAAGGAGCGACTTTGTTTTATGGTTTTCTCCTCCCCCCTCCTCCATTCCATTCAATGCTCCTTAATAAACCAGATCAGCTCCTCAAAGCTTAGGAACCTTTCCAGCTACTTTCCGAGGCGGGCTCCGTGCTTCCCTGTTTTCAAGGCAGAGACTTGGCCGTGCTTGGGCACCTTTGGTCTGCAGAGGCTTCGGAATTTTGAAGGGCATCAGCTTGGGTTGTCTGCTCAACTGGTCATCACGAGCCACCCTGAGCCTAATAACCAAAGAACAGTTGTAGGTCACATCTCCCTCCTAAAAATGAGTCTCAAAGATGGACTGGAAAGGGTGGGGTTTTGCCAGCCTGGAGGATCTTGGTGTGAAAAATCCATATTAATGCTTTAGCTGCCGATTTCTCTCACCTTTCCAAGCACTGCTAAACAGCAGGACTGTGCAGTGGCACAAGCTGAGCGCAGGGACCTTCCCTCTGCAAGAGACTGATCTATCTTTTCCACAAAAATCTAGTCTCAAAGGACTCGTATGAATCTGGGAAGGGAAAATTGCAACGCCACTACCTTGAAGTCTGCACAGAAAATGGTGTTTTTCAAAAGAGGTCCCATTCTTAGCAGTCAGGTAGCCAAAAATCTTCCAAAACTGGGCTTAAATAACTTAGAAGGCAGTGAGAGACTCTGGTGTATAAGCTCTTGACTCTTTCAGACCCCATTGGCTGTTTTATCCAGAATTTTCCATAGCTACATCACATTCAGGTGCTTGTAAAGCCGATGCTACGGCAGCGATACTCTAGAAGTGAAATCTTCATGTCTGGAGAGCAGGACAGAGCTGGAACACAGCTCACTTTGGTGATTGCCATGGGATTTGTGTTGAGAATCTCAGTAGATGCAGAGTTTGTGCAGCTCTTGTGGCTGCATGGATGTGTAACTAATTCATAAAGCCTTTTTCTCAAACCCCAGCAGGGTTTTCCCATTGAGCTGTTATCCGGGTGTGTGTGATCTTCTCTCTCCCAGGATCTATGATTCTCCTGCAGATATTGAAACAGAACATCACTTTTTCCCTCTCTGTCAAAGACAGTCAGGAGAGGTGGATATCAGCCTGTCCTCAGGTGTTTAGGTTGGCCCAGGTGAGGAGCAGGACTTCCCAAGGCTGCTACGGACTTATTGTGTGACTTTTGGCAAATTTGGTCACCTCTCTGCTTCTCGTTCTTCCCCCATCTTTTGTCTTGATGGTTTAGACCACAAGCCATGCAGGACAGGGTCTTGCTGTTGTTGCAGTTTGTAGAGCACCTACCACAAACAACTGTGACAGTGATGCTAAGGCTCAAGGATGGTCACAGTAATCCTTACCAGGCATAATATTTCTAAATCCTCCTGTTTGACTCCTTTCTTCCTCCAGAGCCTGGCAGGAGCAGGATTTCAGAGTCAGCAGCTGGATATTCCCAAAACCTGTACTCATTAAGACAATTATTATAATTAAACCTCCTGTTTTCAGGATTACTTATAGAAGTCAGAAGGGATTTTTTTTTTCCTCCAAGCTTAATTAGATCTATGTGAACTAGAAGTTATTTAATGCAATTTCCCACCCACAGTTTGAGTTTGGCCCAAACACTTTTTGTCTACAGTGGTATTGAGTGACCTTCTAAATGTCTGACCTATACATCGTGCTTATATGCTTAAAATAATGTAAGTCACCAGGCTGGAAATCAGGAAAAATTGTTCCTCCAGGGCAGCTGCTGAGAATCTCTTTGGGAAATATAAATGTCCTCTGCTATATCCATCACCCCAGGCCTCCCACCTAGCCAGTCCTCTGCCACTGCAGCCACCACTGGTTTTCTTGCTGCCATAATCCCTTCTCTTTGATGCCTGTGGCACTAGCTTAATCTTTGGGAAGATGAAACCCTTTATTCTAGACTAATACTTCTGTCCCTAAGGAGGTAGAGTGGCCTGTGACAGACTGGATGGAGCTTTGAGCCCGGTGGTAACCTTGGTGAAGCTCTGGTTGGTGTCGCATGCGCTAAGGAGCGATGTGCAACCTCTGTGCATCACTTTCTATGCCAATAGTCCAGGGAGAATGATATTTCCCATCAGAAGGCTGTTTGGGATGCAAGGGGCTCGGAATTCTGGATGGGCTGAGTATTTAAACACTGTAAGAATCAGTCCTGCAACACTGATTTTTTGACATTTATACCCTGTCACAGCAGGAGAGGCCTGGGCCAGATGGCCTGGCACAGTAAGATGTCCCTTGTGAAGGCTGAGTTTGTCAAAGGAAATTAAGAGAATTACCTGGACTGTTTTGAACACCAGTGAGAAGGACTTCTGGACCAGGGGAGCTTTCCAAGATTCTCTACAGAGATCCTCTGGTATCCTAAAGCCTCACCTCAAGGAATCCAGGGACAGTAGTTCACCAAACCGTTGGGAATGTCACTTATTTAGGTTGTTAGCTGTGGAAGCACAAAGCGTTAGGCAGCCTTTGTCTATTTGGGGACTTCTGCCTTAGCCCCTGCTGCTCCCACTACAGCACTCAGAAGGTGTTTGGGAAGGCTGGGGTCCTCCCTGGCTGAGCTCCCATGGGAATTCCTCCTTTGGGTCTCTGCTGAGCTGCACACGTGCTTAACGTGCTCCTGGTGGCTCCCTTTTTGTTCTGGCGTTCTTTAATCTTCAAGGGGAATTTCTTCCTCGTTGCAAAAGAACCTCACACGTTTCTTTTAAACTACCAACCTTGCATCTGTATTTGGGTGTAGAGGGAATGAAAAAGCCTCAGAAAGTGATCCAAGGGCCCAGGGGGGGAAGCCAGTCTGTCTCAGATCCGTGCTGATGCTGCCTGGCTGTGCTGTGGCAGTCAAGGGACACCAAGCCCGCGCGTTGCTCTCATTTGTTTAGGAAATGAGCTCTGCCTCGATGTGCTCGATACCATTACATTTGCAGCCTAAAAGCTTCCTTGGACTCACTTATTTCTAATCTGCTCAATTCCCCTGAGTGCACAGCAGTTAAATTGATGGATTCTCTTATCTGGCCTGGCAGGTTTGTTCTACATCTGCCGTGTGTTCACGAGGTGAGGTCAGCCTTGCTCTTACTTGGCACCACCTCTGTGTGTACGGGAGGGAAGGGCTGCTGCTTCTGTAAGCCCTCAGCTACATAAAGTTTGCAGCCAGTGTGATTGTCAAGGGTAAAGCACAGCCCAAGTGGGCTGAAGGAGGTTTAAATAAAGAAAGGGAGCTCCAGGACAAGGGGAAAAGGCCATGGGGAGGTTCAGACTGGATATTGGCCCCGGCACAGCTGCCCAGGGAGGGGGTGGAGTCACCATCCCTGGAGGGGTTTGAAAAAAGGAGAGATGAGTTTTTGAGGGACAGGGTTTAGTGGATGTTGGGAGTTGGACTCAATGATCTCAAAGGTCTTTCCCAGCCGGAAGATTCTATGATTCTAAGGTTGGGTATGAGACCTCTTTTCCCTTTTCTGATGAATTTTCATGCATTTCTCTCCACAGGAGCCGCAGAGCAGCCGATGCCAGGATAAGGACGACCTCGGTGCCTTAGACTGCCGTGGTCTCAAGCTGTCCTTGAGGCTGAGGTAGTAGATTGAATAGTTGTGGAGTCTGATCCTCCCTTTGAGCTAACTATACAATCTACTGTCTTTCCTAAGGAGACAGTCAGGTCTTCAGTTCTCATCATCTGCTTCTGCTCCGAGCGTGGAGAAAAGGTGGTGCAAGTAAAGCAAAGGTGTGAATCGGGTGAGACCTCTGTACTGCTCTGTGGAGGTGAGGTAGTAGGTTGTATAGTTTGGTGGGAGGGATTTTATCCCATTTCAGGTGATAACTATACAGTCTATTGCCTTCCTTAAAGAGCAGCAAAGCCACTGGAGGACTGGCTCAGCCACAGAGCTCCTGCAGCATCAATTCTTTCTGTTGAGGATCCCAAAACACGGCACGACGTGGCTGAACAACTCAGTGGGTCTTCCCTTACAGCACCCAGGATTGCATTCTTCTCTCCGTGCCTCAGACATGAGCGTGGAGCCACCTCCTTACAGAAAAATCTTCTCTCTTTAATGGGTACAAGAGAAACAATGAAATAACTCGGTGCATCAGCTCCTGGTGTTCTATTCTGTGCTTTTTTTTTTTCCCCAGGAGATGGGCTCAAGTTGTGCAGAGTTTAAATGTGTTTTTTTCTGGTCTGTCCTCAAGTCACAGAATCATTTAGGTTGAAAAAGGCCTTTAAGAGCATAAAGTCCAACCATAAACCACACACAGCCAACTCCACCACTAAACCCTGTCCCTAAGTCTGGAGGGAAGTGGATATTTTTGGTACAAAGAGGACAAATCTGAGCTTGTGATTTAAGTTTGTTGCACCCAATTATGAATTTTGTAGATCCAAGAGGAAGTTGTGCCTGTGGACTCAAAGCCCTGGCAGCTGATCAGGTTTTGCTGGTTAGCCCCTGCTCGGGAAGTGCATTCCATTTTGGACAAGGTCCCAGCTCTCCCATGGTGTAGAGTTAGAGGGTGGTTCTTTCTGATTTGATAATCCACGTGAACGTAACTCAGTTATTTGCAAACCCTGAGATTAGGGTGAGGAGATTAAGGTTGCTGTGTATTTACATAGAATAAGCCAACAATTCCAACTAACACCCTCTCCTGGAGGGGAGACAGGTCAGGAAGAGATGTGAGCCAAAGGGACAAGTCCCAATCCTTCTGGCTTCTCCCATCACCTGGCAGCAGGCATATGAGAAGACAGGATGCTCCAGAGCTCTGGCACTTGGCAAGGGACAGGGAAACATCAATTCTTCTCAGGGGCAGGTGGGACTATCCCTCTGCCTTATCCAAAGAAAGCAGGATCAAGACCATGAGTGAAGCTGTAACACAGTCAGGGCTGCATCAATTCTTCAAGAGAGAAGGACACCTCAGGCCATTATCACTTCCACCTCACTGTTAGGGAAACCTGTGAGACCCAAGACGTTGGAGAGCAAGGGCAAGCAGAGGACACCCTCTCAGATGAAGTGGGAGGAAGGGAGCTGCAAGAAAGGAACTGGAGCCCTCAAATTTCACCCTCAGCAAACTCATATGGGGGACCCAGGCCTCGCTGCTTGGGCCATGGGGCTCCCCAGAATGAAGCAGCTTGTTTAAGGCTTCTCTGCTGCTTGGGATGGGGCGTAGCTGCAGCAAGGCTGGGCTGGGCAACAGCTGCTGGGTGGGGATGCTGCAGCGTCTCGCAGCGAAGGAATGCAGTCCTCTCCCCATAAATCCAGCTCTTCAGCAGTCCTGGCTTCTTACTGGGCAAAACTACAGCTTGGTCCTCTCAGATGCATTATTATCCCCCAGCTGTGTGCTAAGGGGCAGGGCTCCTACCCACAGAGTGTTTGGAAGCTACTAAAATAGCACCGACAAGCATGGGAAGAGAGCAGCGTAGACACTTCGTATTTGAGAGGCATCACCTGGAAAAGAACTAATCCTGTGTGTCCCAAATGGATTCAGTTCAGTTCCCCCCTCCGTTGCATTGATTTTAATGCAGAGAAACTCAAGCAGTGAAGCTGTGTGAGCTGGAAGCCATGAATAAAACATTACTGGAGATACTCTCTTGTGAAAATAAACTTGGTTTGACTTCTTCAAAACTGTCTTTTCACTGCCTTGAAGCGATCTTGGCTGGTGGATTGGGAGCTCCAGAGGGGTGGCCAGTGCTCCCGTGTGTCTCTGACCAAATTCTGTGTTTGACTAAAATCTTGAGCATGACAGGGAAGCCACAGCCTGGTCACAGTGAGGATGTGGGGTTGGGTTGGCCAAGCAGCTGAGACCATCAGTTCTGGCTGTCAGTAGGTGTTTTCCTGGGCCAACCTGAATCCTATCATGAAGCCCCAAGCTGGTTCCTCACCCTCAGTCAGCTCAGAGGCTGCAGCCTGGGCTTCTCTCTGCCTTGGACAGTCCTTGCTATAAACATGCTTATAACCCTGATACCAGCAACAGGAGAACACAAGGTCCTCCAGGTGCTACTAACCCACCCTCTTCTCTCCAATAAATCACAGCTGGGGCTCAGGAACCAGCTGAGGCAATATTTACTTTCTCTAATGCTTCCTGGAATATGGGAAAGGACCAGCTCTGTCCAGCAAGAAGGTCTTATAACAATGGATATTTGGGACACTCAGCTGATTCATTGACCAGGAGGCCCAGGTGCATCTCAGTGAGGCAGCAACGCCATCACAATTGGGCCTTCTTTTAGCAAAAAGCAGTCAGGAAGCAAAAGGGAGAAAGGTGGATCCTTTAATATTGGGAATACTGGGCAGCTGGCTGGACCTACCAGAATCACAGCCCCCGTTGCAACCCCCCCAGGGATGGTGAACGTGCCTTACCCAACCCTCCTGACCCACCACATTCAGGGGAGCTTCAGGAGCCAAAGCCAAGCAATGTCCTCTTGCTCAGCCTGCAACAGGCACATCCCTCTCCTTGCTGAGAAACAGGTCCCAGGAATGGGGTGGGAACCAAGCAGGTGGGGTTGATGCAGTAGCCAGGCCCCACAAATCCTGTGATTTTAACCCAATTGACCACAGGTGAATGGTTAAATACCTCCCCCCCACCTATGATCATGGAGTTGTTAGCAACAATTTTTTCTTGCCAGGGTCTTGACTCCTTTTTTCCCTGGGAGTCACCCACTGGGTCACCCTAATGTCAGAACATCCTTTACCTCACTCCTAGGAATGGAATAGGAATGCTGCAAAAACCTCCCTCGAATGTTTTGTGTCCTCCCCTGCACCCATACCTGTCCCTGCCATGAGGTCACCTTCCCTAAACCCTCCTAATTTGGGATTAAACCAAACCACCCCACATGGCTGTGCTGGCAGGGCTCAGCCTCGCAGTCCTGAGGTGCAGGAGGAAGAGGAAAGGGGATCCTCTTTCTGAGGTTGAATATTCGGTTATAAGGAACACTCTAAATAGGTTCTTGCACAACTGCCTGACTCCAGAAGTCAAACCCTTAAGGAAACAAAGCTCAGCACTTTTTACAAAGATCACTGACTCCAAAATTATCATAAAATATTTAAATTCTGGAGTTATTTTCATAGAATCATAGAATGGTTTGGGTTGGAAGGGGCTTTAAGGATCATCCAGTTCCACCCCCCTGCCATGGGCAGGGACACCTCCCACTGGATCAGGGGGCTCAAAGCCCCATCCAACCCGACCTTGGACACCTCCAGGGATGGGGCAGCCACAGTTTCTCTGGGCAACCTGGGCCAGGACCTCCCCACCCTCATTGTGAAGAATTTCTTCCTAATGTCCAATCTATATCTTCCCCCTTCCAATTTAAAGCTCTTCCCCCTCCTCCTGTCACTCCAGACCCTTGGAAAAAAACCCTCCCCAGCTTTCCTGGAGCCCCTTTCAGCACTGGGAGGCTGCTCTGAGGTCTCCCCAAAGACTTCTCTTCTCCAGGCTGAACAACCCCAACTCTCTCAGCCTGTCCTCACAGCAGAGGGGCTCCAGCCCTTGGATCATCTCTGTGGCCTCCTCTGGACCCGTTCCAACAGTTCCATCTCCTTCTTTCATGGACTTCTGCTAATGCTGTTAATCACCAGCTCCATTGCTTCCATCTCAGCGCTGCAAAAAAATCAGGGGGTGACCAAATACCTTGATTTTGCTGGAAGAAGAAATGCTTTTCTGCCTTTTTTATTGTACATGGGGTATTATTGCTGTGCTCTCCCTTACCCAGATGGAAAAACAGTCGTGGTCCTGAAATGCTCTCCCAGCTCCATCCCTGCCTGAACCCTGTCTCCTTACAACAGAAGAACAGCAGCTGCTCCAGCTCGATTTCCATCATCTCTCCCTAACCCAAGGCTGGGGTGTTTTTTCCCCAGAAAGCAGCTCAGCAGCAGGAGCTCAGCCCGAAAGGAGAAGGTGCTGCGGCCACGGCACCTGGGCAGGAGGTTATTTGTTTTTAATCTGCTTCTTAACCACATCTTTCGCTTGTGATTAAATAAAGCACAAAACTCCCCGTAGGGTCCTGCGTGGGGAGGTCAGAGCTGCCCGGCTCCCGGTGGTGTCTCGCCCACTGCCATCTGCCGGTCACCGTTTGGCTGGGCCAGCAGCGACCGTGACCTGAAAAAACCCCGCTGGCAGCGGCTTTCCTGCAGGAGAGCTGATGGGGCCGGGCTTCAGGGAGAAGGGAAACACAGAGCCCCCGGGAGCCTTGCTGGGCAAAGCAGGGGCAGAACCGTGGAATCATGGACTGGTTTGCTTAGAAGGGACCTCAAAACCCATCCAGTTCCAACCACTGCCATGGGCAGGGACACCTCCCACTGGATCAGGGGGCTCCAAGCCCCATCCAACCTGGCCTTGAACACCTCCAGGGATGGGGCAGCCACAGTCTGTTGCCAGGGCCTCCCCACTCTTATTATGAAGAATTTCTTCCCAATGTAAATCTAAATCTTCCCCCTTCCAATTTAAAGCCATTCCCCTTTCTCCTGTCACTCCAGACCTTTGGAAAAAGCCCCTCCCCAGCTTTCCTGGAGCCCCTTTCAGCACTGAGAGGCTGCTCTAAGGTCTCCCCAGAGCCTTCTCCAGGCTGAACAACCCCAACTCACTCAGCCTGTCCTCACAGCAGAGGGGCTCCAGCCCTTGGATCATCTCTGTGGCCTCCTCTGGACCTGTTCCAACAGTTCCATCTCCTCCTTATGTTGGGAATTCCACAACTGGACACAGGGCTCCAGGTGGGGTCTCACAAGAGCAGAGCAGAGGGGCAGAATCCCCTCCCTCTCCCCTCAGCTCCCACTGCTTTGGGTGCAGCCCAGGACACGGGGGGTTTCTGGGCTGGGAGCACACGTTGTGGCTCAGGTTGAGCTTCTCCCCAGTCAGCAACCCCAGAAGGGTGGGAAAAGGTGAAAAGCAAAGGTCTGATCCCAGCATCACTCCCATGCTGTGAGATTATGCCTAGCAAAGCCCTTCCCAGGCTCACATCTGTGTGATGCTCTGCAGTGAAAGTGCTGCAGAAACACAGAATCTGGGCACTGACCATTGCATTTATCTCCTTTCTTTGCTGCAAAGATGAAACTCTGTGTGTTTAGGGGTGGGAAGGGGATGGCTGCTGGGCCTCCTGAAACAGGGAACCAGAAGTGCTCCAGACCCACTTTTGACCACTTTTTATGTTCTGAGATCTCTTCCTCTTGATTTCCTTGCCCTAAAATTCCTGGTGGGGATGCATTTTTGCTTTACACTCAGCTGTGTACTCAGGGAATATTGCCTACATCTTCCTCCATCTCTGTCTTCTTCACACAAGCTTCAAAATTTAAGTTGCACCATTGCAAAAAACCTGCGCCCAGATGCTTTGGGAAAGACAAAAACCCCTTCAGCACCCCCAGGAGCCACGTTGTCTTTTAGTAATTCTCCCGGGGTGGAACTGGATGATCTTTAAGGTCCCTTCCAACCCAAAACACTCTATGATTTTATAGCCCACAGCCTCCAGATTGCCCAGTGAGACACTGCACACCCACAACAGATTCTCACAACAGGGTTTATTCAGTGCATGCTCTGAGGATGCACAGGACACAGCACGGAGGAGGTGGCTAATATTGGTTTTCAAGTCATTCTCCACCTCATCTCTTTAAGAACTCAAAGGATGCAACAACCAGAGAAGGGAGTGTTATCTCCTCGTCCCTTCTGCAAAGCAGAATTTAATGCAGTGGGAATCCTCAGGTGAAGGGAGCAGAGACATGAGGGAATAAAACACAGCATCCCAGACAATGAGAGTGGTCCTCCAACAAGTCCTGGAACCACCAGTAACCTCTAACATCCTTCACTTGGTTCTCTCGAGCTCAGATTGCACCCACACCCACGTGATGACTCGTTTCTCCCGGCCCAGGTTCCACCACACACAAAATATATGTCAGCAGGGATTGGTATCTAAATTAAAATACACTTAAGTTATGCAATGAAGGAAGCCATGCAGGAGAAAGCTCTGTGAAGGAGCTGGGAACTCCTCTTTAGCGCTGAAGGTTCTTCTTCTGTGCATGCCCAGAGGTGCAGGCACAGGCGTAAAATAAAGCCATGGCAATGGCCTGACTGGAATGGGGACACGTGGGGGAGAGGAAGGAGGCAAGGGCTGCGTGGGTGTGAGGAGGAGGAAGGTGAACATTGGTGGCCACAGCTCTACCAGAAAGAGGAAGGAAACAGGAATCCTCTCTTATGAGGGGAACCCCCCCCCCCCCACTCTTCTCTTGGATGAGAAGGGAAGAGGTGAAACTTCTCCAAAACTGAGACAGACACATCAGGAGGGGAAAAGAGCATTTTTATTGGAAACTCATCCTGACAACCATCAAACCCATCCACCAAGTCTTATCTACAGACAAACAGCCAAACCAATGACCGTGTCTCATCGCCGCACAGGTTTCCAAGTCGTTCTGCATTCCCTGGGGACACGGTGTGGCGGGGCCTGCCAGCCACACGGGTGGGTGGGAGAGCTCATCACTTCCACTTTGGGAATGGACCAGAAGTCCAGGCTGGCTGGGAAGAGAGGAGAAGCATCCAAGGTCACCGGTGTTATGGCAGACACCCTCCTGCCCTTGGGGCTCCTCAGGAAGGGGACCAAGTTCCCATGGGAATGGCAGCTGCCCTTGGCTCGTCGGGGCTGGAGCAGAGAAGGCAGCGTAAGAAGAGAGCGTGTCGACCTGAATTATCCATGGTGTCTCCCAAGCCTACCAGGGTTGTGGAACAACCAGTGCTGAAGAAAGCCTTGCTTACTGGTGCAGGGACAGCTGAGAAAGACCGTTCAAAGCAGGAAGCCCACGAGGATGATACTGGGAAGGAGGAAGAGCGAAAGCCCCAAGCAGGTAGCAGGGGCTCCAGCCCTGGGCTGATCCATGCTTGTCTGGTCTGAGTTTGTCTCCATTTCTTCACTGTCCAGGGCATCTGCTGGCAGAAGAGAAGAAAACATGGAGCTGGAGGGGAAGATCTGGACAAAAGAGAGACTCCCAGTCATGCAAGTCCATCAGTGATGTGCACCAAGGCACCGCGAGGCAGCAGTGCACGGATCCAGGGAAGGAGTGATGCTGCTGGTGGGTTAGTGAGGAGCAAGCGGTCACCCCAACCCATGCTTCACAAAGGAGACACCCAACCAGCGTTAGGGAAAAGAGTGAGGGCAAAGGCTGGAGCCACAGACAAGAGGAGGATCCAGAGGACCAGTCCCGTACTGGTTCCTCCCAAGCGCTCTCCATGCTGCTTGGGGATCACTGAAGGCCTGAGTGTCCATGCCAGACTCCACGATGACCTTACCTGAGAGGGAGGTCTGGAAAGCAGGGCTCTGCCCTTTTTGGTCTTTGGCAGATGATGTTAAGCGCAAGAAGGTGGGTTCTTCAGGGCTGAAGACCACGGACTTTGAGGGGGTTATGAGCTCAGCTTTATTGAAAACTAACTTGACCTCTGGAACAACTTGGCTGAGGGGTGGAGTTGGACTGGAAAAGGTTGATTTCTCTTTCCCATTCTCTTGGTCACCTTTATTTGTTTCTGGGACTGGTTTTGGGCTAAAGGCTGTGCCCAAGCTTTCTAACAAGGCTGGATCCTCCGTAGTTACAGGGCTAACGGGCTCTCCAGTGTCTACCTCTACTTCTGGAGATGCTTTATAATCCAGGTCTACCATGGGCTCAAAGGAAAGAGTAAGCCCAGTTGCCTCAGTAGGATTGGTCCTTACGGGTTCAGTGGGTTCTGGCTTTGTGGTTGTGGCAGGTTTTGGTTGTGTCTTTGCTGTTGTGGCAGGTGGTGGCGTTGTGGTGGTGAGTTTGGGCTTTGGGGATGTTGTAGTAGCAGGTGTTGGCTTGGCTGTAGTGGTGGTTGTGGAGGGTTTTGGTGTGGTGGTCGTGGTGGGGTTTGGTGCTGTGGGTGTTGGCTTGGCTGTAGCAGTGGTTGTGGTGGCTTTTGGTGTGGTGGGTGTTGGCTTGGCCATAGTGGTGGTTGTGGTGGGCTTGGTTGTGGTTGGTGTGGTGGGTTTTGGCGTGGTGGATGTTGGTTTGGCTGTAGTGGTGGCAGTGGTTTTTGGTGTGGTGGTCGTGGTGGGTTTTGGTGTGGTGGGTGTTGACTTGGCCGTAGTGGTGGTTGTGGTGGGCTTGGTTGTGGTTGGTGTGGTGGGTTTTTGCGTGGTGGATATTGGCTTGGCTGTAGTGGTTGTAGTGGGTTTTGGTGTGGTGGTCGTGGTGGGTTTTGGTGTCACCGGTGTTGGCTTGGCTGTAGTGGTGGTTGTGGTGGGTTTTGGTGTGGTGGTCGTGGTGGGTTTTGGTGTCACCGGTGTTGGCTTGGCTGTAGTGGTGGTTGTGGTGGGTTTTGGTGTCATGGGTGTTGGTTTGGCTGTAGTGGTGGTTGTGGTGGGTTTTGGTGTGGTGGTTGTGGTGGGTTTTGGTGTCACCGGTGTTGGTTTGGCTGTAGTGGTGGTTGTGGTGGGTGTTGGCTTGGCTGTAGTGGTGGTTGTGTTTGGTTTTGGTGTGGTGGTTGTTAGCATGGTGGGCTTTGGCTTGGCCGTGGTGGTGGTGGCTGTTGGGAGTTTTGGCTTGGTTGGGGTTCTTGTTGGGAGCGTGGTGACAGGTTTTGTCTTGGCTGTCGTCGTGACAGGTGCCAGTGTTGTGGGTTTTGCTTTGGCTGTGGTTGGGAGGGGTGTGGTTGTTGCTGGTGGCTTGGTTGTGGTTGTGGTTGTGGTTGGGAGTCTTGGCTTGGCTGTGGTGGGCACTGGTGTGGTGGGTTCTGGTTTGGGTGTGGTGGGTTCTGGCTTGGGTGTGGAGGGCACTGGCTTGGCTGTGGTGGGCACTGGTGTGGTGGGTTCTGGCTTGGGTGTGGTGTGTTCTGGCTTGGCTGTGGTGGGCTCTGGTGTGGTGGGTTCTGGTTTGGCTGTGGTGGGTTCTGGTTTGAGTGTGGTGGGTTTTGGAGTGGCTGTGGCTGGGGTGGAAGGCCTTGCCTTTGTTGTCACAGGGGCTGGAGTTGTCTCTTCTACAGTGGGTTCTGGTAAGAGATGAAAAGTGCCACGGGTTAGGGCTGGGGTCAGCTGGGGGGACCCTTCCTTCGGATACCTCAGTGGGTCCCCTGAGGGGACCAGCAGGCACCAGCAGAGGGGTGAAGCAGCAGCTGATCCCTCTCAGGTCACTCTGGGCCATCCCCCACTGGGGGGTTCCCAACCTGGAGACATCTCATCTCCCTCAAACCATCTCCTGCCCCTCAAGGGGCAACAATTGCTGGCTAAGAGGGTACGAGGTCCTCGTCTGATGCTCCTCGTCCTGAGGCAGCTGACCTGAGGCTGCCATCGCACCTGGTGTCTCGTGGTCCAGCCTGGAACTGCTGGTCCAGAGCTTCCTGATAGCTCCAGGAGGGCTCAGAGCTTGGACCCCAACCCAGGGTTCTGAGTCCCAACACCAGGCCAAGGGCCACGCGCCGCTTCGCCTCACTCACCACACAAGGAGCTGACACAGACGCTGCCCTCGGGACACTGCGAACATGAAGGTCCTTCCTTGTACGGCTTTCGGCCTTTCATGTTCCCCCTGGAAGCAGAAGACACCAAGAAGCTGAAAGCACGAGGAGAGGGGCACACCCCCAACCCAAAGAGGGGCTCTGATCCCGTGGGAATGTCCCAGCCAAGGCAAAACTCAGGATTAACATCAAAAGCATGGGTTTCCTGCCCTGGACTGTTGATGCCTCAGCTCTCAGGAGCTGGACCAGGGGAGACATCTCCATGGGCCAGGTCCTTCACCACCACTTAGAGCAGAGCGGTCCAGGGGCACCTGGACAGGGGGGGTTTGTCTCCCTTCTGCTCAAGACCCCTAAGAAGGTCGGCAGCAGCTTAGGTGCTCCTCTTGGTCTCACCCAAGGCCAAGTCCCAGGGCTTCACAAGTGTCCACCCACCTCTCCTCCCGTGTCCAACCCTTCCTGCTGGTGCAAAGAGGCTTCTCCACCCCAGGTGGCTGCTGTTTGTACCCTCAGCTACTGCAGCACCGGCCTTGGGCAGCTCCAGGCGGGGAGATTCCTCCTCAGATCTGTGCCAGGAGCTGGTCCAGACCTCAGCAGCCACAATCGTGGGCAAGGATCACCAGACAACCCTTCCTTCCTTTGTGACCAACCCAAGATAACAAAAGCTATTCTCAGAATCACTTTTCTTTAATTTCTGACCAAGGCCAAATCCTGCTCTGCTCCAGGGACTGAGGGAAGGGCATTTCCAGCACGGGAACCCCATCAAGATGCACCAACCCACGTGAGGGGTGACACTTACGGGGGGTAATAGTTGCAAACAAGCAGGTACATCCCCTCCGCTTCGATTCCATCGATCGTCTCGCAGAACGTCGCCCCGCAGCCGACCCGATGTGTGCTTGCCCAGACCACCTATGGCACAGACCAGGGGTGAAGCTGGGGTGACTGGGACACCCTGATAGTGACCTGTCCCCTGGCCTTGAGGGCTGCTTCCTCTCATCTCAGTGTGTGCTCCACATCCCACATGGTTTTAGCATTCAGGATCTTGCCCCTCTCACCTGCCTGGGCCACCTTCCTAACCTAAGGCTGCAGCCCAAGAGCTTTCCTATTGTAGATTCAACACAGGTAGAGCATCACTATCTCTGTTTTGGTACTGGAACCATCCATCCATCCATCCATCCATCCATCCATCCACCCACCCTCATATTCACTACCACCATCTCTTCTCCTCCTTGCTCATCCCTCTGCCCCACCACCTTGGTACCTGGGTGTAGTGGCCACACATCTGCCCGGGGGCACAAGTGGAAGTGCTCAGGTTGTAGTATTTCTCCTCCCCATTCCAGTCCTCCACGGCGAATTCCAGGTCCAGGGTTGGGGCCATAGCGAAGAGGTTTTCCCCTCGTCGTCCCCTCTCCTTGTTGTGGTCCCAGATGCACTTCTCTGCATAAGCTTGAGCAAAGGCCTCCAGCTCTGTGTCCCAGCTCTGAAAGGAGCTCAGTGTCAGCGCATGGACAGGGACACCAGGCTCTCTGACACAGGTACCAGGGGACCCCTGGCCTCTCTGGCCATCCCCATTCATGAGTAAAATCCAAATCCCTGCCCAACATAGGAGAGGGGAGCTCCACAGTCGGTCCCACCATGGACCAAACCTTAGCTTATCGGTCCAGGAGGAGAAGGTCAGTGCATCATGGAGCATCCTCAGCTCAGCGTGGAGAAAGCGTGAACTCAGGTGGAGGAAGGGAGGAAACTCACCCTGGGTCACTCAGGAGGGGGCCTGGGGACATCCCTCTGTGACCAGGGTGGGGATGGGTAGAGAGCAGGACGATTCTCCCCTGGCAACTGCACGGAGCACGCGCTCCTGGGAAGCACCATCTGTCTGCCTGGATCCGAGATGCAGCCGGTCAGCTGCCCACCAGGAGCCCCCTCCACCAGCTGAGCCCACCAGCCCAGTTGATGGGCAGAAGGAAGAGGAGGAGGAGAAGCTTTCTCGTGGGGAGGCACAGGGAACCCTGCGCCACAGCTGTCTGGCCCATCCTTTGATGGAGAGGCAGCAGCTTTGCTTCTGGAAGGCAGCCCAGAAAATGATGGGTCCTAAGGGGGGACCTTCCCAGATGGAGCCAAGGGCTGGATACAAAGAGGGTGGCTCTGGTGCAGGACATGTCCACCACTGGGGTGCCAGGAGATGCAGAGGAGCCCCTGAGCAGCAGCACTGAGGGGAAGGAAACACCGAAACATCTGGATGGGGACACAAAAACGCTGGTTGAGCTCCCACCGTGGCCCCAAGCGATGGCTGGAGCCCCACTTTGGGGAGCGCTCGCCCCTGTCCCTCTGGCACCGAGCTGGGCTCCACACCCAGGGACTCCCTCACACCTGCAGGATTTGCCTCATTAAAAAAGAAAAGTGCCTTTAGGCTCTGTATCCCCCCCCCTCCATCCCCCAACGATTTCCACAGCAACCGGCCCCGTGTCCCAAACAGGAGCGCGGGGTGACCTCAGCCGGGCTCGGGGCCACGGCAGTGGGGGAAGGCAAAGAGAGCCCAAGTGAAGGTCCTGGGAGGGAGGTGAGGACGGTTCTCTCATGGAAAACCTCCACTGAGAAATTGTGCTGGGCTGCTGCGAGGGAAACACGTGCTGTGCTTCAAAATGGAAAGGTTTTGTCTCCAGACTGGGAGTGGGTCCTGTGCGTTTGGGCAGAAACAAAGCGGCGCTGCCGAGGGGAGCATCTCAAAGCCCACGATCTGCAACCAAAGCTGCAGAGCTGCAGTCACAGAACCATGGAATGGGGTGGGTTGGAAGGGACCTCAAAGTCCACCCAGTTCCCCCTCCCACTGGATCAGGGGGCTCAAAGCCCCATCCAACCTGGCTTTGAACACCTCCAGGGATGGGGCAGCCACAGCTTCTCTGGGCAACCTGGGCCAGGGCCTCCCCACCCTCAGCGTGAAGAATTTCTTCCTGATGTCCAATCTAAATCTTCCCTCTTCCAATTTAAAGCTGCTCCCCCTCATCCCATCCCTATACCTTGCTCCCTCTCAGCTTGCAGTCACAGGTGCAGAACCACCACTGACTTAAGGACTCTAAGAAATCATTTCCCTCGGTCTTTCTCTAAGGTTTTGGCTCCAAAGTCCTTATTCTCCAAGTTTTCTGTGCCCTGCTTTGGTGCGTGACCACAGGTCCAGGGTTCTGTCCCTTTGGAATCTGAAGTCACTGGTT
This sequence comes from Dromococcyx pavoninus, assembly GCA_033558185.1. Taxonomy (NCBI): domain Eukaryota; kingdom Metazoa; phylum Chordata; class Aves; order Cuculiformes; family Neomorphidae; genus Dromococcyx; species Dromococcyx pavoninus. The sequence continues at coordinate 51,324 of JAUMJL010001992.1, forward strand.
GGACTCCTCTACCTGAACACAGAGTTTCGCTTCATTTACTCATTATTTACCAATCACAAAGGTTTAGTTCAGCCTGTGAAACTTTTGGGACAGGCAGAGAGGTCTCCTCTGAGCACACGGTGACTGAAAGAGCCAAGGACTCCAACTGCCTGTGATAAAAAGTTGCCCTCCTCCTCCTTGCCTGTTGTAAATGGAGAAAAATCACGGGGTGCGGAATAAAATGTAGATTTTAATAAAATCAAGGGTCTGAATAAGATAAAAAGCAACACCAGCTCAGGAGCTTGTTTTTGCTGCCTCTGCAGCCACACGGGATGATGGGCACCTGACTCAGTTTCCCCAGGAAAAATGGGGGATCCCTCACTTTGGGCCATGGCCACGTCGTGGTGGGGATCTGGAGCACGGTGGAAAGCCCAGACACCCAAATGACCTGGTGGTCATGTTTGAAGTGGACATTCCCTTCTGGAAATAAAAGCCCATTCACCCACAAAGGCAAACACAAGGCAGGATTCCCCTCCAGCCCTGGGCTCACGGCAAGGTCTCACCTGGCCTCTCCTCCTCACCACGAGGAGCTCCATCCAGCACACAGGTGTGCGTGAGCTGCTTTGCTCTCCACAGAGCACCACAGCATCCAGATCCCACTTGGGAACTTCCACAAAGACAAGTCCATAGGTGAAAGGAAACCCATCTCTTTAGAGGCAATTTAGGGAGCCCCCATCTCCACCAGGCTGTAACCCCCAAAGCAAACCCTGACCCTTCCTAGCATGGAGATCGAGGCTTGCACTACACGACCCCCCCCCGTGATAAAGCCACTCACCATCTTCAGCATATCCACAGCAGGAGGAGACACCTGGGCACGGTATTTATTGTGCCCATCCAAGATGATCTTCTTTTCTTCATCAGTCAGGGACCAGCTCAGCTCCAAGGCCGTGAGCAAGAGGAGAACAGGAGGAAGACCTGAGCTCAGCATCGTGCAGGCGGCTTCTGCTCTTCGCAGCCCACGGCTCTGGCAGTCGGCTTTAAAGCACCTCCCAAAAGCAAGGAACACCCAACAGCTTGAAGATTGGGGAGGAAATCGAGCTCTTTATTAGAGCAGAGTTTCGGAGCCACGGGGTCCACACCCATCTCAGATATCGGCCTTGATGGAGAAGGAGCAGCACGGCCGGGGCCAACGAGCGTGCAGGGTCCACTCCCCGAGACAGACCCCGTGCCTCAATCATAATCCCTGGATTGGCAATTTTCATCCACTCCTCTGCTGCTCCAACACCCAGACACCCCCCTCGCCCTCGGTTACGGGTCCTCTCCTCCACCCCCTGTCCCTTTTCTCCTAAATTATAACAACAATCCCTAAGCAACCGGCAAAGCCCTGTTTTATAGAAGGGTCCTCCCCTGTCCCGGGAACGCAGCTGCATCCAGGAATGAAGGCAACGAGAAGCAACTGCTGAGAACAATTTGCAGAGTGGAAACTCCCCCAGCCAGGGGTCAGAGGAACTGGGGGGGGGGGGGGAACAGCCCCGGGGTCACTCAGCCTGCTGGGATGAGGAGGGGTAAGCAGGGGATTGATGCCTCTTCCCTGGGCCACCAGGAGAAGGGTGAGCAGGGGAGGAAGAACAGGATAAAGGGCTGAGATTGCCCCAGAAAGGGGAGCTGAGGGTCTGTAACTGCCTTCAGGGCTGGCTGGAACCCCCCAGCAGTCAGCTCTGCAGGGCCAGGCTGTGCTCCAGCCCCACACACACACCTGGAGGGCTCCACACCAGGTGTCCCGAGTTGCCTCACCCAGGGCCCTCTGGCATTGACCCTCCAGCCTCTTCATCCCCCTCTGTGATTGTGCAACCCCCCGGCTCTGCTCCAGGCGCTGCCTTTGGGGATCGCAGGCGCTGAGGAAGGACCAGCTCTGGCCAGCAGAGACAAGTTAATCACAGGCTGTCAGCTCTGCCTCCTCCTCTCCCCTCCCGGCTCCCCAGTCAATGCTTTCCCATTTTCCCTTTTGCTTTGGGCCAGGCTGATCACCTCTCTTGCCACAACAGCTCTCCTACTGCCCCCAGAGCCTCCTGACCTCTGCTTCGGTCAAGCATTGGATCCGGATGTCCAGGGAAGTGCTGGGCTCTTCTCCCAAGTAACAGGATGAGAAGTGGCCTCAAGTTGCTCCAGGGGAGGTTTAGATTGGATATTGGGAAAATTTCTTCACTGAAAGAGTGGTGCAGCCGTGGCAGAGGCTGCCCAGGGCAGGGGTGGAGTCTCCATCCCTAGAGGGATTCAAAACCCGTGTGGCCGTGGCACTTGGGGACAGGGTTTAACAGGCATAGTGGGACTGGGCTGATGGTGGAACTGGATGAGCTGAGAGGGCTTTTCCAACCTTGATGATTCCATGATTACCTTCTGTTTCATCAGGTCCAGGGTCTGCCACACTCTCAATAGCCCAACAATTTCCACAAGCGGGGTCCAAGGCCACCATCTCAACAGGTTGGGTTTGACTCATCTGGTCAATCCAGAGCTTCCCATGGATTGCTAAGACAAACTGCAGGAGTGGAGTCTGGGTCCAGGCAAAGCCGTTTCCATCATCACACACCTCAAAAGCTCTGCTGCTGCATCTCTGGACACCTGGAGAAACATCTAGAAGGGATCAAAACCAGCTCCAGCTCCCTGTGGCCTGGGTTATGAGGAAAAAGCACTGCTGAGAAGACCTCAACACAAGTACTGGTCTCTGTGAATGTGATGTGGAGATGAAGGGCCAGGTTCCACGTAGCCCCTGCACTACAGCATCTCCTCAAAGGAGATACCACAGCAACAGGGATTAAGGAATATGGGAGAAGGAGTGCCCGTAGGGAAAAGAAAGCCCTGGAGGAGTCACAACCAGGGCAAGAGGCTCGTGAACTCCCCAACCTGCCCTGACAGCTCCTCCTGGAGCCAATCTCTGAGGCATCGAGATGAACAGTGCAAGGTCCAAGCCCCACCCTGGAGCTGAGAAGCCGTGTCCAGCCCGCATTAGGTAAGTGCATGAGGAATGCAGCTTCCCTGCTGGACCCTCCAAGGACCAGCCCGGCCACCACAGCCCCGGCACAGGGGGCAGGAGCTGCACCCCAACACCCGAGGGGGGCTGCAGGGGCCTCCTCAAGGCCATGGCGCTCCAGAAAGGTGCAAACTCTGCACTGCAGGAGCAATAAAGCGTGGTTTTCAACTGACTCGAGTCTTGAGGGTCTTCAGCAGCCTCCCAGTACTGCAAGGGGCTCCAGGAAAGCTGGGGAGGGGCTCTTGATCAGGGAGTGCAGGGATAGGGCGAGGGGGAAGGGTTTGAGCTGGAAGAGGGGAGATTGAGATGAGATCTTGGGAAGAAATGTCTTCCTGAGAGGGTGGGGAGGCCCTGGCCCAGGTTGCCCAGAGACGTGGTGGCTGCCCCATCCCTGGAGGTGTTCAAGGCCAGGTTGGATGGGGCTTTGAGCCCCCTGATCCAGTGGGAGGTGTCCCTGCCCATGGCAGGGGGATTGGAACTGGATGGGCTTTGAGGTCCCTTCCAACCCAACCCATTCCAGGATTCTCTGGTACCGAACTCTCCAAACTTTCTCTTGGTAGTAGCAGGATCCTTCTCTCCTCTGTTCACCTGGTTTTATGAACTTCTTGTCTTCTGGCCCTCAAGATTTGGCTCAAAGAAGCTGAATAGTGAAGGGAGGATGGAGGTATTGGGAAGAAAGAGGGGACAGGCAGAGCTGTTGCATCAACTTTGTTTAGGGAGCCTGGCAAAACTGACAAAACACTTCCTTAAGTGTTTCTTTTGACATTTTCCCAAGAAAAGTGTTCTGACTTTTCCCTTAGAAATAGCACTTCCGCTTAGAAAAAGCTTCCCAGAAAGGGTTAATTAACCCCTCAATGGCTGAGGTGCAAGAAGAAAAGCAAATAAGCCAGGAAAGGGGAAAAGGTGCATTAACACTTGTATTTAATTCCAAAAAGTAAAAACATTTTTTAATTCTTCTTACATACAAATCTCATTTATTTACACACTTTACAGGCTTTTCCCAAGTATTTACAAAGTTTGCAATATATTAAATTACGACCATCCATAAAATTCTGCATTAAGTGCATATTTACATTCTTTTTTGTTTAATCCACCCTTGAATTTAGAGTTCAGCATTGAAACAGTCTTTATGCATAAGTAGCTTTACTCCCCAGCACCCCTGAGCCTTTAGAACAAGCATCCCCCCTCCCCACAGACAAAGATAACCCTAAAAATAATTCACCTGTCCTTTGTTTAGTCTCCAAAGCCAAGGGGAGGTCCAGCATCTCCCTGGTTTAACACAGAGGACAGGAAATGTCTCCTTTACAAGGAGTTTCCTGAAGAGAATATATAATCCAACACATAAAATCTACCAAGAGGAGAAAGTTTGGGTTGCAGGAGGCAAAAGCTCTTGGTGTCCCCACCATAAGGGCACCACCCCAGGAAGTGTTTGGTTCTCAGGGACCACAGGGCTAAGCGTGGACCAGGGCCTGGGACTGGGTGGATCCACAAACCCCACTCCCTGGAGCCGTGTTCCCAATGTGAACATGGGGGGTTTAAAGGCAGGAGGATCACCCTGGTGTGATGCTGGGGTTTGCAGAGCTCACATATCCAGCACTGGGATGTTCTCCTGCTCCCCACCTCCCCTCTCTCAGGTGGTTTTCATGCTGCTAGGAAGCTGGGAAGGGCAGCCACAAGAGAAGGGAGATGTTTTGATCCAGCCCAAGAAAACCAGCTTCTCTGCCAGATTATTACAGCAAGAGGACTCGTGGGAGAAGCTAAAGGCCTGAGACTCCTGGGAATCCATCCTGAGGAAGCTCTCCAGGGTTTTGCAAAGGAGTTTTGAGGCTGGGATCCATAGAACTGCCTTGGGGGAATTTCAGAGAATCATGGAATGGGTTGGGTTGGAAGGGACCTCAAAGCCCATCCAGTTCCAACTCTCTGCCATGGGCAGGGACACCTCCCACTGGATCAGGGGGCTCAAAGCCCCATCCAACCTGGCCTTGAGCATCTCCAGGGATGGGGCAGCCACCACTTCCCTGGGCACAATCCATTGGGGAGGACAAAACCAAAAAGAATCAATACAAAGGAGCAGTTTGGCTCTCCCAGGGGATGCTGATTTCCTGGTACTGAAGTAAATAACACTGCTCCTTTCTCCTCCTTTCAGTTACTCTGAGTTCAGGACTGACTGAGAGCAACAGTCAATGACCCCTGCTTTTGGAATCCAGCTTGAATCCACGACCCTCCTGCTCAGCTGATGGGTTTCTGGCCTGGTAAGGAGAGCAATGACCCCTCTGTGCCCCTGCCTGCTGCGTTCTCAGGTAGTACCAATGTCTGGCCTCGCTGGTGTGACTGCAGGGCAGCTTTGTGGCCTCTGGGATGTTGCTGGGCTGGTAGGAGTCCCTCTCTCAGCTCACAGGCAGAGAGCTCTGAAGCACACAAAGAGACTTTAAGAAGCTGGGATGCACACTGTGAGCGGGCACCGCTCCGAGCTGCCCAGGGTGGGCAGTGGGGGATTGTCCAGACCAGCACAGATAATTGGATTGAAGCTAGAGGGGAGGGAGACCACGCTGGGATCCACACCCTCTGCGACTCATACGATCCCATCTGCCACCACGATGCCTCCATAGCTGGGAACACCTCCACATTCCCCCCAGTTCAGCCTCAGCAGAACACTGGGAGCTGCCAGGCCCTCCAGGGAAGTCACAGCCTCCCACAGCCATGGCAAAGGCTCCAGGAAGCCGGAAGATGCCCAGGGATGGCTCGCAGCTCTTTGGTGTCAACACCTCCACTTGGCCATCCTGGCTTTGCCACTCTGGCCTCACCTCTGAGTTTTCCAGCCCAGCTCCTCGCCCGCGCCGCGATGCTGAAGGCGAGAGCTGAAGACAGGAGCTGCTCTAGAAGCCGTGCTACAGACTGGGGCTCTGCACTCCAACAGCAGCAAGGGCCAAAACTGGCTCTTTATCAGCAGGAGAATTGCCCTCCTGTTTTAGTTTAGCAGCTAATTCCTTACAGCTTTTGGATGAGGAAGAGAAAATATACTGGAAGTTTAAAAACAAATGATGTAAACTCCGAAGGGAGCAAGGCTGGGACATATGCAATGTATCGCCTCGACACAGACCTGGAAACTTATGCAGAGACCATAAAGTGCACTTGGAAAGCTGATTTGCAAACAGTCCAGATTCAGCACCTCCTGTCCAGCCAGCTGCAAGTCTTTGCAGAGAAGAGAAGCAAAACGTGAGAAGGGCTTTGCTAAAGAGGCACAAACCTGCCCCAGAGCTCCCGCTTTCCCCCCCGCCCCGATCTACACAGGAACCGTACACAGATCCATTTTCTCCGCTTTTCCCAAGGGAGCCAGACAGCCACAATGGCTTCAGCACGACTCAGGGAATACAAACATTCCACAGACACTCGAGAATCCTCTCTGCAGCTTTTTTACAAGTTACAGCCAAGGCCACTTAAAAGAAAGAGCATCACAGACCCAGCCACGATCCCAGCAGCGATGGGTCCAGCAGGTTCTCCCCCCCACGCTTCTCTAACCAAGTCCAGAGATGGTGCAGGTACAAAACCAGTAAGAGGTGAAATAACCTTTGTCAGCCTTTGAATTTGACTTGAGAGGCTGCCAAAGTGTAAACAGCAACAGTCACTAACGAGGCCCTAATTCTGCCATCACCAAAGTCCTGAATTTCCATGAAGTAAGACCCAGGCTTTAGGAGGAGAGAGCGGGGTGGTGGGTGGGTGTGAGTCTTGGCACGGAGCGTTACAAGTGTAAAAGACACCCCAGGCATTAACAAGACTAACAATAAAGTCCTACTAATCCAATTCCCTTTAATATTTTGCTACAAATTAAACTAATCCTTTTGTGCCCTGAGAGAGTCAGGCTCTCTCCCCCTTTGGTTTTACTGGATCTGCTGCTTTTGGTGACACACACGCACCAACACAGGTGCTGGGGTTGTTCTTATTCATTTACAGGAGAAAAACAAGGGTTATGCATAGAAATATTTGTAGCATCAAGGCCTCAGACTAAACTTTGGAGCAGGACCTGTCCTTATCTTTGTACAGGAGCCAGATGTAGACAACCCACTTGGCAGCTTTTGTCAGACCCTATTAAGTTTAGAACAGTATTTGCTCCCCTTTCTCCTGGTCTTGGTCAAAATCAAAAGGCTGGACAGACCTTCTTCCAATCTGTCATTTTAAATGTACCTCAAATATTTACAGAGGAAAAGGTTCTCTGCTCCTGAGAACAGAGTTAACTCGCTTTCAACCAAACCCCCTCCCGATTCCATAGTAACAAGTGTTGAGAGTATGTCCTGAACCACAGCCCTGGCCTATGAGTTCAGCCCAACACATCTGTAAATGATCTTCAGCAGCGGGATCAGACCCAAAGGATCAGCCTTGGAAGGGAGCGCAGCATCCGCAGCCTGCAAACACTGAAACCGAGCCTCTCTCAGGGTACTGGATGAGGCAGTGCTCAAGCAACAGGAAACATGTGAAGGCAGCTTGGAAAGGACCCAGGAAAAACCAACATTCATTGTGAAGACAGAGTTCCAGGTCTGGAAGGAGCCGATGTAAAAATTACCAGGGATGGGGAAGCTTTCAGGTGCTCCCCCAGGTTGGGAACGCAGGGAACACCTCTCTGAGCAAGGAGATTATGAAGAGAGTTGTGCAGTTCTGGTGTCTCAGGTGCACAATCAGGTGAAATTTGTCCAGGGCTCTGCACTCAGCCTCATCTCCAGCCAGAACTCCTGCACTCTCAGCACCATCACCACTAAAACTCACACCGGTGGTTTTTTTGTAGGAGAAAATAAAGCACAGTTATGATTTGACTCAAATAATAGAGAACCAGAGAAGAGCGATGACAAGAGACAAAGAAGAGGCCCAAACAGATTGTTTTGGTACAAGAATGATGCAGTGGGTGAGGGTCTCTGCCCTGAGGCTGCAAGGCTCATCTCAGCCCTGGGGAAGGGAGCTGTGATGAGCTTTGCCAGGCACACGGCTACGTACGGGGTGGAGAGGTGGGGTGGGGTGGGCCACGCCACCAATACATTCCCTTTACAGAGCTGGCCTGACAGGACAGGCTCAACACCTCCTCCTCAGGAGGAATGTACACAGAAATGCCACACACCCCCCTCTCAACTCCCAACATCCCCCCCCCATCAACAGTTTCAGAAGTGCCATAATCCACAAAGGACACAAGGTGAATCTCATCCTGAGAAATCCCTCTGTTGCTCCTGGAAAGAAAAAAAACCCCTTTGCTGCAAACCTGGGGCTTACCTGAGGGGACAGGGAAGGTGATAAATAGCCTGCTCTTCTCCCAAAATACATTTGAGGAAAGGCAAAGAGTTACCTCAAGGGTCAGGAAGAGTCATTTTGAACACTGTAAACATGCAGGGTGGCACAGCCGCCTGCCCCAGTTGCCCCAGTTGCTCTATCACTTTCAAGACACCTTGGCTTCAAAGCTGAAAGTCTTCTCCTCCAGGAAACAGCTCTGTTTTCCCACCCCACTGTCCTTAGCTGGCAGCTCCGTCACAAACAACCGCTGGCTCTGTCCCTTTGGCCACGAAGCTCATTGTCCAGTAATCTGCGCTGGCAAAACCTTTGGAAGATGCAACAGAGGCCACATTAGATGAATCCACGTGGAATTATTGCTCACATTCCCCTGTGAAGCTCTTTGGAAAGACACTGCCCTCATGACACGCTGGGTTTGGCAAGCATTGTGTCTCCTGTAGCCCACACTGCTCGGTTTTCACACTGTTCCAGGACACAAACTCCCAGTCCAGAACGATCACTCCTCTGCTACAAGCAGACACACCCCAGTTTGGAGGTGGTAATGACACACACCACCTTCTCAGGTGTCAGACAGGTAAGATCCAGCTGGAAACAGTCTCCTGACTCCAAGGGATCTCCCAGACCCTGCTACAGCAGCTGTACTCACCTAAATCTCCAGCTTCCAGCTCCACCTTGAACATCTCACAGTGTCCTCTGCACTCGTCCAGGGGTACAACAGTCAGGGTGAGCTGTCCACTCCCAACAGCAAAGAGATTGTGCAAAGTGTAGCTCTAGGATGAGAGGAGAACATTTCAAAAGCCTTGCTTGCTTTTTGTGGGTCTGCCTGACCAAACAAGGGGGAAGTCAGTGCCCTGCAGCAAGGTGAGACAGCTCAAACCAGAGGCTGGCTGCTCCCCCAGTCACCAGGAATGAGGGAATGGTTTGGGTCAGAAGGGACCTCAAAGCCCATCCAGTTCCATCCCCCTGCCATGGGGAGGGAGACCTCCCACTGGATCAGGGGGATCAAAGGCCCATCTGAACACCTCCAGGGATGGGACAGCCACAGCTTCTCTGGGCAACCTGTGCAGCAAAACATTTCTTCCTAAGAGCTCATCTCAGTCTCCCCTCTTTCAGCTGAAAACCATTCCCCCTCCTCCTGTCACTCCAGACCCTTGGAAAAAGCCCCTCCCCAGCTTTCCTGGAGCCCCTTTCAGTCCTGGGAGGCTGCTCTAAGGTCTCCCCAGAGCCTTCTCCAGGCTGAACAACCCCAACTCTCTCAGCCTGTCCTCACAGCAGAGGGGCTCCAGCCCTTGGATCATCTCTGTGGCCTCCTCTGGATTCACTCCAACAGTTCCATCTCCTTCCTGTGCTGAGGACTCCAGAGCTGGGCTCCAGGTGGGGTCTCACAGAGTGGAGCAGAGGGGGAGAATCCCCTCCCTGGCCCTGCTGGTCCCACTGCTGTGGATGCAGCCCAGGACAGGGGTGGTTTCTGGGCTGGGAGTGCTCATTGCCAGCTCAGGTTGAGCACCTCACCCACCATCCTCACCCCTCTTCTGTCCAAGGCAGTGCCAGCCCTCCACACCCACAAAGCCCACGTGAAAACTGAGGCCATCAGGCTGGGAGCCTGCAATGTCACTCTTTAGTGGAACATCTCCACGGCAGGGATCTCAGAATGGGTAACTCTTACTGCCAGGAAATGTGACTTCTAAATGAATTTTGCCCCGTTGTGGGACAAAAATAGCACCCTTACACCCAGAGGGCACAAATGTGAAGGGAGCTGGGACATCCCAGCATCTCTACCTGCCAAGGGAGATGGATGTGGCACCACCTGCACAGAGCTCGACAAGGCTGCTGGTGGTACAGCAACCTGGAGGTTCCACAGCCCTCAGGGGTGGACAGAACTGATAAAACTCTACACCTTTTTGATTCTATCAGCTGAAAAAGTCCTGCAAATCCCCCCAAAGACTTGGAGCACCTGGAGGACAACTCACAGAGAGAGAGGTAAGGTCTCCAGGATGAATGTCTCACCTTATTCCCCAAATCTGGGTGGCGGATGAGGAAGCAGCTCTCCAAGGACACTGCCTTGGGGAAGGACAGCAAAGAGGAAGTGGGGAAAAATTCCTGCAGAATCTGAGTTTTATTCACAGATTTGTTCCTAAACGAAACACAACTCACATTAAAAAGTGTCACACAGTGATAATGCTTGTATTTAAGACTAATTCCAAGATCAAATCTCCTCACAACTATTCAAGCCTGATAACAGCCTGCTGACAGATGAGCCCCTAGCAGCAAAATTCAACCTCTCAGCTTCTAAACCTGTGCTCCTTCATATCCTCCTCTCAGCACCTGCAGCAGCACCACACAAAGAGGGAACAAACACATCATCATGGATGTCTACACTTAATTTCCCTCCTCTCTTCCCTCAAAAGGATCTGAGTCATTGATGGGATCCCTTAATTACAAGAGATGCAGAGAGGTGGCAACCACAACTGGAACCACGTGGCAAGGTGGGGGGAATCCAAGTCTATTCTCCAGGCCAAGGAATGTAACTGGAAAACACAGGGTGGGGTTTGTTACTTTTACACCTCTGTCCAGGAGCTTGATGTGATTAATACTCCTGAGCATCTGTCCACCAGTGCTGTGGTCAAGAAGAGCCCATCTAAGCACGAGCCAAAGCACAGATTCCACCCTGCCCTTCTCCAAGTTGCTTGCAAAGGTGCCCTGGAGCCTTCTCCACACCAGGTGGCACCTTCCTGCATCACTCATCACTTCTCCACCTGCAAAGACTTGGTTACCACACTGCACCCACGGAGAGCTCAGAACTGTTCAAATGTCTTGTAGCCACCAAAGGTTTTAGCACAGCTGAAAAAGGGTCAGGGTCAGCAGAGGCCACTTTTCCTGCACGAGAGCAGACACAAACTGCAGGATCCCTCAGTTTTTTGTTAACTCTCAGTGTTCTGCTGAAGTCACAGCACCTCTTCTCAGTCAACATTAATGGTGGAGGATTCCAACTGAGCAGAGAAGTGATTAGAAATACAAACCAGTCTCCTCAGGGGATCATATCACAGCCCAGATGATTAATGTATGGCCTGAAGAACAGGACTGAGCAACCACTGGGGTATCTTTGTCCTGTAAGGGGAGCAATACCTGAAGCCCCAGCCACAACACCCCATTTTTAAATCAAAAAATCTTCTGCTTGGATCAAATCAGTGCCAGGAGTAGCCTGTAATCCACTCCTGTTCCACTTCCCTTCAGTTAAAGTGCAACCACAAGCTCCTGGTAACCCACACTGGCACAATGCCTGGGCACCCCTGCAGGAGAGGTGTCTGCATCCGCCATGGTTGGTCTTTGACTCACCAAGGAAAGAAAAAGGGGCAGCTCCACAACTCAGCTGAGTTTTCTTCTATTATAACCTCTGCAAGATCTGGATCCTGGGACTGAAAACGCTTCAGCTCTTCATAGGAGAGACGCTGCCCTGTCTTAAACAAGACAAAACAAAGATAAGAGCTGTGCACCTGGTTTTGGGGTTCTTCCCCCTCTCCTATTTCCACCTTGACAAAGAACATGCAAAAGTTGCAGCCACCTAAATTGCTGTTTCCAACCATAATGATAATTAGTCAGAAGAGCAACTTGCTAAGGATGCAGTGAGCTCCTCAGCCCCTGAAATCTTTAAACTGGAGCTAAATGTCATCTTAGATACTCTGCCTCAATCAGCAGCTTCAGTCTGTGGTTTAAAAAACTCGGGCAGGGGTCTTTGGCTCGTGCTATTTAAGAGTTTGGATTCATCATAGAATGGTTTGAGTTGGAAAGGACCCACCCAGTTCCACCCCCCTGCCATGGGCAGGGACACCTCCCACTGGGTCAGGGGGCTCCAAGCCCCATCCAACCTGGCCTGGAACACCTCCAGGGATGGGGCAGCCACAGCTTCTCTGGGCAAACTGGGCCAGGGCCTCCCCACCCTCAGTGTGAAGAATTTCCTCCTACTGTCTTATCTAAATCTTCCCCCTTCCAATTTAAAGCCATTCCCCCTCATCCTATAACTCCAGGTCCTTGTGAAAAGCCCCTCCCCAGCTTTCCTGGAGCCCCTTTCAGTCCTGGGAGGCTGCTCTAAGGTCTCCCCAGAGCCTTCTCCTCTCCAGGCTGAACAACCCCAACTCTCTCAGCCTGTCCTCACAGCAGAGGGGCTCCAGCCCTTGGATCATCTCTGTGACCTCCTCTGGACCTGTTCCAACAGTTCCATCTCCTTCTTCTGTTGGGGATTCCAGAACTGGACCCAGGGCTCCAGGTGGGGTCTCACAAGAGCGGAGCAGAGGTGCAGAATCCCCTCCCTCTCCCCTCAGGTCCCACTGCTTTGGGTGCAGCCCAGGACAGGGGTGGTTTCTGGGCTGTGAGTCCACGTTGTGGCTCATGTTGAGCTCCTCCTCCCCCTGCACCCCAAGTCCTTCTCCTCAGGGCTGCTCTCAGTCACATCTTCCCCCATCCTGTATTGATACTGGAGATTGCCCCGACCCAGGTGCAGGATCTTGCCCTTGGCCTTGTTGAACCTCATGATGTTCCCACAGCCCCTCTTCTCCAGCTTGTCCAGGTCCCTCTGGATGACACCTCACCCTGTCTCACAGGGCCATGTGTTACCTTGACTAGAAAAGGCTGAGACCTCTGGAGTTTTTCTGATAGTTCTCCGAAGTCTGTCACTATCTGAAGGCTTCTCACAGCAGAACAGACTGTGCAGTTTGCGGGAAGCGAAGTGTTCTGTCTGCATCCTGCTGCCCACCAGTCCTGGCATTCTTGGGAAGAAACAAGAGAAATGTGTTTAATGAGACCAAACACGAAATGGAAAGGAGACAGACTGGATGATAAACTCACTATCCCTAAGATGAAACTGTTTTAAGTTACTGAAAAAGCACAAGCGTCACCAGGGCAGGGAACTCATCACAGACTGTTTCCAGATTTTGGAGATATGGCTTGGGATTGTGAGAAATGGGAGAGCTCTGTGGAAATTCCACTTGTCTGTGTGTATGAGGCACACATGCTAAGCCACCCTTTCATATCAGAAGGATTACAACCACCACAGATGGTGCAATTAACTGGAACAAGTCCACAAGTGAAAGAGCAACCCAAATATTCCAGCAGGGGACAACAAAAAAGATGGAGGTTGAAAAGAGAAAATCTATAGCACTGTGAACCCTAAGGCACCCCTGAAATCACTACCCTACCCTTTATCTCTGTGTTAATTAAGAAATAACTCTGTCTCCAGTTTACCCAGTCTCTGATGGGCAGAAGATGCTGGGGGATGTGGGATTTCACCAAGCCATGCTGCTGCTGTTTTCATTCATCCCATACACGGATTTGAAGATGAAATGGGGAGAAAAGTCCCAGCATGAGGAAGCCCTGGACCACAGCTACATCTATGTTAAATTCTAGTTACATCCCAACTGGCTGAACTGGCTACAATGAACACTGCATGTTTAAAATTCAATTTTAAATTCAATTCAATTTTAAATTCAATTCATCTTTAAAATTCAATTTTTACAGGAAACCATAACTTGATGCCTGTATGGTGCTTCCCTCCTCAATTTAACAGCCTCTCAGCATGAAAAAGTAAGTAAATATTAACAGAAGAGACTTGTTGCAGCACTGAATGAGCAGGACAAGAGCTGATAATGATAAATATCCCACATATTGCTGATCTGAAGGATCTGCAGGAGCAGCCCCCACACTAAAAAGGACACAGTGGTGGTGACAGCCCTGGTTCTGCAGCCTTAATCCAACAGGAAGATGTTTAACTTGGGCAGCAGCAGCAAACCCACCCAAAGGCCTGATCTGTCAGGGTGGGTTAGGAAACCTCCCACAAAATGTGCAGAGATCTGGCTGAAGGACAGGCCCACCCGTCCCGTTCAGTGCCAGCACATGTCACAACCAGGAGGCTGTGGCTGCCCCATCCCTGGAGGTGCTCAAGGCCAGGTTGGATGTGGCTTTGGAGCCCCCTGATCCAGTGGGAGGTGTCCCTGCCCATGACAGGGGGGTGGAACTGGATGGGCTTTGAGGTCCCTTCCAACCCAAACCATTCCAGGATTCTATGAAAACAGGTTGTGTCTCATGGACATTGCTGCAGGACACCCATTCAGGACATGGAGTAGAAGGGAAAAGGGAGAAAAAAAGAGACAGTAAAGCCTGTCTGAAAAATAAAGTTGGGAAATGAGGATGCAGAGCAGTTCTTCAGGGGGAAAAGCCACAAGCAGCCTGCCCATAACTGCCATCGCGATTTCCAGCCCTGCTCAGCCTCCTCCTGCACACGGATCATAATTGATGAACAGCACTTAATAGGAAAGCTCTTGTTCTATTTTGCCCCTCCAACATCTGCAACAGATAAACAGGAACTTTATAGAGGATTTGTGTTCATTGGGACATAACAACAAGGAGTAGATTGGGATTCAGTTTGCTTTTTTGCCCCTCTCTAAATATGTCAACTCCCAAATGCTGCATTTCCCACCCTACTGCTGGGATATGAAATGAAAAGGGACCAGGATATAATTCCTAGTCTTTCTGGAAGAGGCACCTATGCTGCTTTCAGGGAAAAGGGGTAAAAAGGCAAAACAAAGTGTAAAATCCTTAGTGCAAGCAGAAGTCCTGCTCCCATGAGAAACTGCTCTGATGTACTTTCCCTCCCCGCTCACAAGAGAAAAAAGAAAATCTTTGTTTCCCTGCCTGTAGAAAGCTTTGATTTTACAACAACAACCCCCCAAAAAACCCTCAACTCACAAAAACCAGCTGGTCAGTGACAGGAAACAAAAGGCTCAAAGATCTCAGCACGAAGAGAAGAAGAAAACCTATTGCCTGGTCTCTCATCGTGCAGGGAGCAGCAATGCCATCATTTCTTTCTGGGCCAAAACTCAGAAACCTCATCCCAGGGCATTATGCAGAGTGGTCCCCAAATTTTCTCTCCATGCCCCCATAACAGGATGTTAATGAGGTTGACAGCACAGAGCTTGATTCCTCCTTTGAGCAGGGCTGGGATATTTGCATTCTCAATTGCTCCATTCAGGGGGTTATTTCTTTCCCCCTCCCCGTGAATCACGCAAGCAGAGCACGGTCGAGACGCATTTCGAATGCCGTGAGTGTGGTTGTGGCGTTGGGGTGGGTTTTTCTTTCAGTAATTAATCTTTTAGATTGATTGTTGAGGGTGTTTGTCTGTGCACCAGCACGAGTGTGACTGGCATGACAAGTACTGGCAGCGAGAAGCGCCTGCCCTTCCCAGGGAGGGAGGGAGAAGGGACCCCTCGCAGCGGAGAGGGCACCAGGCTGCACGCTGGGACCAGCAGGAGTCCTACTGAGGATGCTTTTCCTCTCGTGGATTACCCTCCCTGCATTCCTTTTACATTATCACCCAGCCCAGACACCCTGGGGGATGATTTTGGCTCAAGCCAAGCAGGCTGTCTGCGTGCTCACAGCCTGCCAGGAGGCTGAAGAGAAAGATGGGCTCCTCGTGCCAGCGCAAGCGTCACCAGGGGCCCAGCCACTCACAGCCAGACGTGGGAGTGCTGGGCGTGGGCAGCCATCCCTGTGGATCTGAGAGCAGGGAAGCAGCTGTAGAGCCGACACGTACAACCACCCATCCCAGCACAGAAGTGCAGGCCAAGTCCCAAGGAACCTCTCCTCCGAGCTTGCGCCTTCTCGCCCCTCTTCGAGGAGCGGCCTTGCAGCTCCTCCAGCAGAACCTCAGCTCTCCATCAGTCAAACACACCCAACGTTGCTTTTATCATAGAATCTTCCAGTTGGAAAAGACCTTTGAGATCATCGAGTCCAACCATCCCATCATCCACTAAACCATGTCCCTCAAAAAACTCATCTCTCCTTTTTTCAAACCCCTCCAGGGATGGTGACTCCACCCCCTCCCTGGGCACTTGTTCCAGGGCCTGAGAACCCTTTTGGTAAAGAAATTCTTCCCAATATCCAATCTGAACCTCCCCTGGCACAACTCATGGCCATTTCCCCTTGTCCCATACCCTGTCGCTTGAGAGAAGAGATCAACACTGGCTCTGCCAGAACCCCTTTCAGGCAGTTGTCGACAGTGATGAGGTCTCCTCTCAGCCTCCTCGAAACTAAGCAACCCCAGGTCCCTCAGCCATTCCTCATAGGACTTGTTCTCCATCCCCTTCACCCTCATCACCCTTCTCTGGACGCTCTCCAACACCTCAATGTCCTTCCAATACTGAGGGGCCCAAAACTGACCCCAGCACTCGAGGCGTGGCCTCAGCAGTGCCCAGTACAGGGGCACCTGACCAGCTCTCCTGAACAAGAGCTGTCTTAGAATCATAGAATCATTGGGATGAGCTGCCCAGGGAGGTGGTGGAGTCATTGTCCCTGGAGGTGTTTAAAAGCAGGTTGGATGAGGCACTTAGTGCCATGGTTTAGACAATGAGTAGGTGTTGGTGTTGGGTCATAGGTTGGACTCGATGATCTCACAGGTCTTTTTTCCAACCTTGTGATACTGTGATAGTGTGAATCATAGAACCTTCACAGAGTCTTCTGCCCTGGGCCAGCAAAACTCCAGGGCTGGAGACTTAGGAAGAAATTCTTCAGAATGACGGTGGGGAGGGCCTGGCCCAGGTTGCCCAGAGCAGTGGTGGCTGCCCCATCCCTGGAGGTGTTCAAGGCCAGGTTGGATGGGGCTTGGAGTCCCCTGATCCAGTGGGAGGTGTCCCTGCCCATGGCAGGGGGGTGGAACTGGATGGGCTTTGAGGTCCCTTCCAGCTCAAACCATTCTATGATTCTATAATCATGACTTCCAGCTGCTAACACAGCACAGACAACGAGATAACAACTCTCCTCAGAACACATCTCTGATTAATGCTCGGAGATTATGACTGTGCCTTCCACTACGCAGAAAAATAATTTTCAACTTACCATCAATTTCAAATGAGCACCCCCGCCCTCCTTGGCCGTTTTCCCAGAGGATCTCCCAAGTTTTTTGGCTGTCTGCAGCACCACAGAGGGGTGTGTGAGCACAGCCCCAGAGATGCTGGGCGTGGACGATCACATTGGAAGCTGAGAGGTGACTGAGAAGACCTGGCCCTGCTTCTGCCTGTTGCAGGGAAGCAATAAGACACATGGAAACTTGCCCAGGTAGATCTGAGAGCAGGATCTCAGTAATGGCCCTGGTCTGTTTAGGGAGAGTGAAATATCAGTCTGCCCTTGCAGCAGGTTCAAAGGGAAGCCCTGCAGCAGGGGGATCTTTCTCTCCAGCAAGAAACACGGAGCCAAGGGCTGCTCCCGACCCTAATGAAGTGTTGAAAGTGTAAAACCTCCTGCATGTAGAGCTGCAGGTGCTGAGGCAGCTTGCTGGCTCCCACCCTCAGCACTCAGGACTCCACAGCTGGAGAAGTCTCCAGCAGGCAGGTCTACACAGAAAAGTCTGCTCCATGGCAAGGGGGACTCCCCCAGGACTCCACAGCCCTCTCCAGGTCTTCTGTCCTTAAGGCTTGTTGCTACCATCACCCACAAGAACTTGAAGCAAGCCCCCCCCAGGGCTGTTGAATGCACCAAGCAGCTCCACCACCTGCAAGGGTTGGTTCCAAATCCCCTATTCCTCTTTTCTGAGGATGCTGCTGTTTTCCAGTCCCACCACAGACCTCACCAGGGAGCAGTGGTAGCAGGAGTCAAGCAGCTTTAGCAAGCCTAGGATGAACACAGGGCTCTCCAGAAAGACTGGTCTGTGCACTGAATATTCACCAGGCTCTGTCCTCTCTCACAGGTCCATCGTACAAGCCTGGCTGCAAACACCCATCAACACCCACAACACTTTTGGACTGTCCCTCACAGGACCCAACAGCCCATCAAGTCCTACAGAAATACACACAGGGGAGCAGGTAAACCTCAGGGCTCTCGAAGAAGAAGACAAACTCTGCATTGGGCAATTCAAATGCCAGCTTGGGATGGGGGTGGGCTCACTCAGGCCCAAGGCAGTGACTCATTTATGGCACTGCCAGCCACAGCCTTGTTCCTGTGTGCTATAATGAGAAGATGCTGATCTCAGCATTGACAAGGCCTCCCCACAGCTGCACATTTGTAAAAGTCAGGGAGTTTTTCAAGGTGGATCTGAAGAAACCTTTCAAAGGAAGGGATTAAGACCTCAGCCCACCCTCTGCTGTCCACAATCACACCTTCCCCTTGGCCAAGGGGGCCCCTTTGTAGACCCCCCTGGGATACTTACTTTCTCTGTTCATTTCACAGGAAAAGCCCTCTACAAGCTGGTTCTTAGGGTTGACACAGGATAAAGAATTTCAAGAGCCATTCAATTCCACCTGTAAGATTCCCAATAATGAAAGGGCCACGAAATCCTCAGGGCTCTGATGTCCAATCACCATCACCACAGAAGGGCTGCAGCTCTCCCTCCAGTTGGAAATATCTGGCTTCCAGACGCTGGATTTTACAGGGCTATTTTCCAGTATTTTAAGGACAGGGATTTGCAAGGTCTAGCCCTTAACCTCAAAGTAAAATTGCAGCTCATAACCTACTATTACTGCTTTGACAGCCAAAGAACACGCAGGTCAGGCTGTCCTTGCTCCTAAGACACACCTTGCTGTGCTGGGACCACTGCAGACTTCTAGAATCATGGAATGGTTTGGGCTGGAAGGACCTCAAAGCCCATCCAGTTCCACCCCCCTGCTATGGGCAGGGACACCTCCCACTGGATCAGGGGGCTCCAAGCCCCATCAACCTGGCCTGGAACACCTCCACGGATGGGGCAGCCACCACTGCTCTGGGAAACCTGGGCCAGGGTCTCCCTACCCTTACTGAAAAGAATTTCTTCCTGATGTCTAATCTAAATCTTCCAACTTAAAGCCATTTCCCCTCATCCTGTCACTGCAGGCCCTTGGAAAAAGCCCCTCCCCAGCTTTCCTGGAGCCCCTTTCAGCACTGGGAGGCTGCTCTGAGGTCTCCCCAGAGCCTTCTCCTCTCCAGGCTGAACAACCCCAACTCTCTCAGCCTGTCCTCACAGCAGAGGGGCTCCAGCCCTCAGATCACCTTCGTGGACTCCTCTGGAGCTGTTACAACAGTTCCATCTCCTTCTTCTGTTGGGGATTCCAGCACTGGACACAGGGCTCCAGGTGGGGTCTCACAGAGTGGAGCAGAGGGGCAGAATCCCCTCCCTGGCCCTGCTGGTTCCACTGCTGTGGATGCAGCCCAGGACACAGGAGGTTTCTGGGCTGTGAGTGCACATTGTGGCTCACGTTGAGCTTCACTGCATCGCAGTGGGGGCTTAAATATACACCACAAAGAGGGTCTCTGTTCAGCACAAGACCCTCACCTCTTTCTCATAGTGAACTTTTTTGCACCCCTGAGTACACTGAAAGTATTTATGCCAGGAGAAGAAAATACCTCCTGGTTTGGTTCATAGCATTTTTAGGAACAGCAAGCAACAAAATAACAGCTACATGTAAACCCATCAAGAAACACTTATTTTTGTTCTGGGTAAGAAGTCAACAGCTCGAAGAACTACTCATTCATTTCACTAATGGATAACGGCTGGTCAAACAAGCAAAGGAGGATTAGTCAATCTCCAGCAAAGCACAACAATGATTTTGATCCAAGGAGACATTGTGAAATCAAGTCTGCTCAGCCTGCCCCAAGAGAAACTTGTGGTTCACTGGGGTGAAAAAGCATTATTTCCAGGAGAAATCTGCACCTACCAATCTAGAAAACTGAAGGCAGGGACCACGCTGTCAAGAAAGCCTCCAAAGTGCTGGAGTTCTGTGTTCAGCTCTGGAGTCCTCAGCACAGGAAGGACATGGACCTGTTGGAGTGAGTCCAGAGGTGATCCGAGGGCTGGAGCACAAAGACAGGCTGAGGAAGTTGGAGTTGTTCAGCCTGGAGAAGACTCCAGGGAGGCCTTAGAGCAGCCTCCCAGGACTGAAAGGGGCTCCAGGAAAGCTGGGAAAGGGCTCTTGATCAGGGAGTGCAGGGACAGGATGAGGGGGGAAGGTCTTAAGCTGAAAGAGGGGAGACTGAGATGAGATCTCAGGGGGAAATGTTTTGCTGTGAGGGTGGGGAGGCCCTGGCCCAGGTTGCCCGGAGAAGCTGTGGCTGCCCCATCCCTGGAGGTGTTCAAGGCCAGGTTGGATGGGGCTTGGAGCACCCTGATCCAGTGGGAGGTGTCCCTGCTCATGGCAGGGGGTTGGAACTGGATGGGCTTTGATGTCCCTTCCAACCCAAACCATTCCATGACTGTATGATAGTCCAGTCCTGCCTGTACCTCTGTAGAAGGCAGCTTGTGCTGCTCTGGCTTGGAGGAACAGAGCACTTCCAGAGCAAATCCCTCAGTTGCTGCCACTTGCCCAACAGTGGCTTCAGTCTATACAAGGTTTGATGTGCCTGAGTCCCTAGGGCAGGCAGCACCCTGCCAGGCTCCTAAATGCCTCTGCACAGGCCAAAACAGGGCACAAACACCTTCTTTCCAGGGAAGCAAACCCAAAGCAAGAATTCATTTGCTCTGCAAATGAGGAAACAAGAAATCCTGGAGGCATCAAAATACAGAAGCAAAAGGAAGAGTTTTTCATGTTCCAGACTACCATAATGCCTGGGAGTTAATTTACTGTCAGCAAATAGAAATAAACAGACCACTGGCTGAGCAGAAGCCAAAGCAATGTATGGAAACAGCCTGGCAACATCCTGCACTGCAGAGTCAGCCTTTGTCCTTTTCCTCCTTTGAATGAGCCAAGCACGTGTCTGCTGGTCACTCTCAGGTTATATCATAAAGGGGTTGTTTACATACACACAAGAAAGATCAGCTAAACTGGCAGCTGTATGGGAAGGGGAAGGAGCCCAGCACAGTGCCACAACCCTCACCACATCCACCTCAGAAGGCTCTGGGTGCGTGAGAACATCACAAACACAAGAGCCAACCAGCCTGACTTTGCTTAGAGAAAAAAGAAAAGTGAGGTCCTTTGTGAGCAAGAGCAGAACACCATGCTGAAGGCAGCAAGAAGTTAGAAATCAGCTCCTGCTCTACCTCCCAAACAGCCCTGTGGTGCAAGGCTTCCACTCAGAGCAGGCACATGTTCCTTGGGCTCCCACATCATCGAACCCAACAGGTCAGGGCTGCAAAACCCTTGGGAAAAGGCTTCTGAATACCTGGGTGCTCAGCTCACGTGGCACTCATGAAGCAAAAGGTCCACCCTAACGTAAGGCAGGTGTGCTGGACACTCCCTTTCTGCACAGAGCTGCACCAAAGATAAAAACACACTTCAGGGCTACAATAAGAGGGGAGGAGTGAAGAGAAATCAGGCTGACGCTGGCCCATCACAGCCTGCCTGCAAAGGGTTAAAAGCAGAAGCAGCCAGGCCCTGGCCAAGGGCCAAGGCAAGGCTCCAGCTCCACTGAAGGTGGCCTGCCAAGAGGCAGAGGCTGCTGTCCTGTCCCAGTAACCCAGCCTACTGTGACCCATCCCCACAACCAGCTCTGGCACCTGGCAGAGACGTGTCAGGGACAGGATAGTCATGAGGTGCTTCTTAGAAACAGCTCCTGCAGCAAGGATCCTTTCTCTTAAATAGATTATTTATAAACCCCACAGTCATGATTTCAGCCTTACTGGTCTAGGCAAAAAGGAGCATTTAACACAAGGAGCCTTCTCCAAGCTAGGGGTAACTTGCACAGGACCCCTCTTCCAACACCGAGCTCTGTGTGGGCTTGTGACTGATTTTAGGTGCTGAGCAGGTACTGAACCAGTTGATTTTTAACAGGGTAGGGCACAGGCAGCCAGGATCAGAGCTCATTATTAGAAGCAAAGTTCTCTGAGGTCATTCCAAACCCCTGTTTATCAGTACAACGTGTAAATTATCACGTTGTTGGACAAGTGCCTGTTCAGCACTGACTCTCTCTGCTGAGGACTTGTCCCTCCCAGCCTGTGTCAGAGAAGATAAAGCAATCCAGGTTACACAGGCCCTGCTTTCTCCTTCGAATCCCACTGCAAAGCCTTGAGGTAACCCACGTGTCCACCTAAAATCTGTCATGTTCCCCACAGCAGGCAGAGGGCTGCAAACCCACAGCCTCCCCAGGCCTACACCAAGCGTTGATGCCGCAGGCTCTGGGGGTGAGAGGCGTTTCCCCCAGTCCTGAGCAGGCAGCGTGACCCAGCACTGGGGCTTTCACAAGCTCTGCATAAACACAAGCTCAGGAAGAGCAAATGCAAACCATATTTCTACAAAACCTTACCCCAACTGAAGGGACTTTGAAGGGACTTTGGTTCCTAGCCCTGGGAAAACAGCTGAGAAAGAGGCACGGACGCCAAATCCGAGGGTCTAAGAAACAGCTTTGAAGAAACAAAGGGTGGGAACATTACTTTTAAGATGGGAATTGATCTGGGGGAGAAAGCCTGCAAGCAACAGAGCAGGGAGACAGGCAAAAAGGAAATTTACTTTGGACCTAATCCTGCAAACTTCACGCAAAGAGAGCTCTGTGGACACTGCTCCTCACCTCTGCCGCTCAAAGGTCCACCCACGGCCTCCGACAGCCAGCCAGCCCTTGGCATCCACAGCACAGTTCTTGGGGTGGAAGGGATGAGGAGCAAGGTGAGGGTGAAGACAGGTCACCCTGAGCTGCTCCTCCCCAGCTTCCCCACTACTCTCACACGGCTTTGGTTCTCAGGAGAAACCAGGCACTTGAGCTCTCCTTGCTCTGCGACACAAACCTGGCTGCTCAGCCCACATCCGCCAAGGGACAGGGCTCCGACCTGCAATCCCGGAGACAGGAAAGCTGCCCCAAGCCCACAATTCCCTGAGCAGGCTGAGGAGGAACAGCAGAGCCCCCCGAGCACATCCTCACGTAGGCAGGCTGCTCCTGCCTGCCCAGGTGGCTTCAGGCCCAGCGGAAGTGACCCGGACCCACCCTGTGCCCACGCGCGCCACGGCCGGGCTGCGTCCGCACCGTGTTTGGCGGCGCTGGCTGAGGGAAGGCTGCCAGCACTGCCGGTGGGCCAAGGCAGCCTCCAAACTGCTAACAGGTGGCTTTCAACAAGAACAGCCCGAGCTGGGTTTGAACTGGTGCCCGAGCACAGATTGCTCCAAGTTTCATCCTCAGCCCTCTCAAAATTTCCCTCTACCAGGATCTACAGAGAGTCTGTACGTCAAGTCCCTTGGTTAGCAGTTTTCTCTGCTGCTCAGTCTCCTTGGAAGGTGCCTTCCTATGCCAGCACTCACCTCAGAACCTCAGACCAGCTTGCAGGACCTTCCAGCCTTGTGCTCACATCAAACAGGGTGACAATTTGTACCACAGAATCATGGAATGGTTTGGGTTGGAAGGGACCTCAAAGCCCATCCATGGGCAGGGACACCTCCCACTGGATCAGGGGGCTCAAAGCTTCATCCAACCTGGCCTTGAACACCTTCAGGGATGGGGCAGCCACCACTGCTCTGGGCAACCTGGGCCAGGGCCTCCCCACCCTCACAGGAAAACATTTCTTCCTAAGATCTAATGTAAATTTCTTCCTAAATTGTCCTTAAGATCCCATCTTGGCCTCTCCTCTTTCAGTTCAAAACCGCTCCTCCTTATCCTATCCCTGCACCCCCTGATCAAGAGCCCCTCCCCAGCTTTCTTGTATCTTTACCCCTTCCCTTCAGCAGACCATAAGTCCAAAATTAAGGGCAAAACATTACATCATGCACAAGACAGGGCTGAAAGAGACCTTGGGAGACCACACAGCCCCACAAATTCAAACTCCCTCTTCCAGTGCCTATTGGGTGGCTTCACCAGAGTCCACTCGGCAGCAAGCAGTGAAGGTGACACCAGCGCTGCTGGGACAGCCCCAGGGTCCAAAGCTGCCCCCCAGGAAGCCAGGATGTGAGGGATTCCCACAGGAACTCAGCCAAGGTTCAGGCTGGGTGCTGCACTCCCGTGTTCAAATAGCCAGGATCCAGTCCAGTTCCTTTTGCTGCAGCAGGATCAAAGCTACCCCAGCCATCCCTAGCAAATCTGTTAACTGGGACATGTTGTGGTTTGCACCACAGCCTAATCCTGCTGGAAAAACAGAGCAGGAACTGCTGCATCCCCTCCATCCCCTCCTTTCCCCAGGGCTGGCTTGCTGCCCATCCTATTGCTCATCACTTCACAACATTTCTGGGACTTACAGAGGCACGAGGGATTTTACATGCATTGAAACAACCACCTTGCATCCTTTCTCCCCATCCTTTCCTTCCTCCTGTTCCTTTGGATATTCCCTGCCTCCTCCCTGTACGTCAGTAAGCCCAGACTTCTCCCATTTATCCTCAGAGCAAGATGCTCATGATTTCAGGCAGCTCCTGTCCTAGAAAGCTTTTCCTGTCCCAGAAAGCTTTCCCTGTCTCAAGGAACCCCCCTGTCCAAACAGGCCCTGAAGCATCTGAAGGAAGAACCTGTCAAGTTTCTGAACAGAATTTCACTGAAGAAATACAAGTATTAAAGCTCCCATTGGTCTCCTTATCCATAGGGAAGCAAAGGGGTGTGCACAAACTCTATCAGCAGGCTGCTGATGTCAAGTGGTTATCAAAGCCATCTCATCACCTGCGTTATTTTCCTCCCTGGGAGAGATCCCAGTGTTTAAGGAAGGAGAGGAACAATGGGGGATACCCTGTCCCACCCATAGGGACCCGAATCAACAGAAATCCCACACGTCAGCGGAAGAGAGGGAGACACTCAGGGAACACACGGAACGGCGCTGGCATTTCAGGGCACCCTTTTTAGCTACAGCAGGAAGGTCAGAGCCAGAGCAGACAACCCCAACACAATGAACTGCTGAAGCTAAATATAAACCCGTCGAGGGCACGGATACAGGAGTCTGTTTTCATGGCAAACCAACAGAACATCAACATTGTGCCACATCCCCACTCAACGTAATTCATGGCTTTATCATTCCTGACAGTCTTTGTATTTTATCAAAGAGGCAGAGCCCATGCTCGCACCCATTTGCCACTCTAAGTCAGTGGAAATGATTAACTGGGAATAAGAAACACTCAAACTTTTCCATTTCTATTACACCAGTCTAGGAAAATCTGTTAGTTCCTCTCCCATGATGGGAGCACCTCATCAGGGAGCACTTATCTAACTTCCTCACACACATATATTGCCCTTAAGGTTATGTTAACTTCTATAAATGCCAAGCTCTCAAGCCCACAGTCCTTTCCCAATCATAGAATTATCTGGGTTGGAAGAGACCTCCAAGATGATCATCAAGTCCAACCCTTAATCCAACACTATTACTGGATCAGGCACCACTTGGCAAAAACAACTTTTCCTTAAGTAAGGTCACATGTTGAGGTTTCTACACTTTGCTCAGAGATACCAAGAGCTGGTTGACAAACTGGTTGTGCCTGCTTGCTCATGAAAAATAAGAAAGGTGACATTTACCCAGCATTTACTCAGTGCAGAACTGCAGAGACTTTGAGAGGAAAGGGAACTCTTGGGGAAGAAAAAAACAGAGGTGTTAAAAGCAAGGAAAAGAAAATGTGTGAGAATGAAATGATGACGTTAGAGATAAAATATGCTTCAGCCCCAGTGAATGGAAGGAAAAGTGCCCCAGTTAGAATTTGGGATGCTATTTTTAAGTACAGTGGTAGGAAAAAGAGAAAACCACGGGGCTATGTCAGTAACACATTTGTTATTCAGTGCCCAGGGAGACACTCAAATGATTTGCATGGCTGGTATTTAACTTGGTATTTCTTGCTAGGCTTATGTTACAGCAGAGAAATCATTTCCTTACTCTCCAGCATGTACTTCTTGGCAATAGGCAGAGAGAGCAGGCGGATGTGACCGATGAGGGAGCCCCAGGCATGGGCTCTGGAAAGCGGTGCTTCAGGAGGCAGTGGGCTGTATGGCTGGATCACGAAGTAAACAGTCAGCAAGACCAGTCCCAGTGTAAGCAGGCCCTGTGAGAGACAACAGGCACATAATTAACCAGACTGCAGGGAGCTGATGTGTCTCCAGAACAGGACACACCTTCTGGCTGGTACCAAAGGGCTGTGGCTGCGTGCTGCAAGAGGAACGCTCTTGCTGTGGCTTCTTCTTCAATGCTATTTATGTGCAGAGAATTGCTACTCAGTTTGATTTTTAGGGCTGTCCGAGGACAAATTAAGCAGCCTTCAAACCCAAGTCACAAAACTCTTCTTAAATTTTAGCATTGCAAATAATCCAGCACCAGAGCAACGAGGATCAGCTACTTCCGATTGCTCCCACCTAACCAAATAAAAGCCTCCACTGCTGCCACACCTCTTGCACAAGGTTTTCAAGGCTTTTTGCAAACATCCACCAGGCTTCGAAGCACTTTGGCAGAGTTGGCACCAGCTCCCTCCTCCAGACCAGAATCCCAAAATAAGCCTTAAAGAGATGACATTATGCGATTCTCTCCGTGGCCAAAGTGAATCAACAGCAAAACCAAGAACAGAAGCTGGAAGTTCAAACTTCCAGATTCCTGCTCTTCTGCCTCCTTTTACAGCTTTTTATAGAAAAAGAAGAAGAAAGTTTGAATTTTTTTCTAAATAGAAACTATTGTGATGATTTTGTAAAGATCACACTGTAATATTATTGAATATTATGCCAGTGGGAAGGTTTTTATCCTTGTAGCAAACATCTCAAACCTACCTAACAGCAGCATTCTTTCACCTGCTTTGCAAAAGTGGTTTTTAGTTAAGGGTTTCAAAACATTTTTATTGCATCAATCAGCACAGCAAGAGGTTTATTTTATAGACTAGAAAGAGAATAAAGACAGGTAGAAGCTTGTGACAGTGTCAGAAACAGAACCTGGAGCTCATTATTCAACCCTGAACTTTAAGGATGTCCTTGCTTCCTCACATTTCCATTCAGGGTGCTCACACTGGGAATCTCTGCCTAAAGAATCAATCCAAAAGCTTCACTTTTTAATAATTTCAGGAGAAAAAAAAGGTGTTGACATGTTAAAACTTTCAGCACACAGCAGCAATTTCAAAGCTCAGTCAGTTGCCTTCTGCTTTCAAACCAGCTCATGTGACGAAGGAAATTACAATTCACAGCTTTCTAATGAAGGCCTTGGAAAACTGATCAAGAAAATGCAATGGGAAATAAAAGGCTCAGGTGGAAAAGGAGAACTTCTGACCCTCGGATGGGCTGTGTGTGCATAAAAGACATCTTACCTTGTAGAGAGCCACTAAGAGAGGGTAACGCGGAGGTTCCCTTTGGGGTTCGTTTCTTTCCAAGAGCTGCTTGATGAATTTCTCAATGGCTTTTTCTGACATCCCACACTGGTGGCCAGTCTGCCTCACCAGATCAATCGTCTCCGACAGCTTGTCATAGATGCTGAGCTCACTGGCCGAGAGCTCCATGGCCTCTGATGAAAAATCCCTGTGGAGAGATTCAGCACGTTAACAGAAACCACGCTCCAGCTGTACAACTCAACACCAGCACGTGCAGAGAGATCTTGGGAGCATCCCAACGTCCAGGAAGGAGGAAAGCTTCCCTGAGCAAACCTGTTTGCAGCTCAGCACCTCCCTGCAGTCCCACCAGTCCCTGCTGGATCAGTATCGCCCAGGGAATGAAAGAAGCTGTGAAATTTCCTGACAAGAGAAGAACCGGCCGAGATTCGCAGCTTATGTAAACGAACCAAGCTTCCCAGAAATGAATGAAACTCCATTTATTCATCTATTCCAAATGAATCCATCCCATAAAGCGATTGCTCACCCAGTACAAGAGCCAGCAACACAAAGCTGATCATCACACAGAGCAGCCAAGCCCAGCTCTCCTGCGCTATAATTTCAGTCGCTTTATGTTATCAGAGATTTGTTTTCATCAAACCCCCTGTCAGCAGGGAGAACAGGACAGAGCAATAAGCACCACACGTGGGGCAAAGTTCAACAGCTTACAATTTGTTTAAATTTTCCCAACCCCATGTCCAGGCCAACTGATAATTGAGTAACAGTAACGTGATAGCAGCGTGCTCTGGAGGCAACAAAAGCTCCTGTGTTCCTTGGAAAGCCTGCCTGCAGGTCATTGGCATGCAAAGATGCCCCAGAACTAAATGCCCCAGCAAGAATTGCATTGTGGACGCCAGACAGAGACTAAATGGCATTTGACAGCAAATTATTTCCCACCAAGGAAGCTCCTAAGGACACACCTATGAGCAATCAACATTAAGATGCCAGAAAAAGAAATGTGTTCCTCCACCACTCCCCCTGCCCGCCACAAAAGCAGAGCCTTGTGATATCAAGAGCAGCAGATGGGCTGAAGAAAAGATGCAAAGAAATTGCTGGACAAGCTAAGAGCTGCCAACGTGAGAATCCCATTGTCAGAGAGACATTTAGGCTTGGAAAAACCCACTGCTGGGGCAACGGGAGCATCTGTGAGGTCTTGCTTCACCTCTTCTTTCTAAGCTGGGAAAACGCTAACCTAGATCGAAGTGGGACAACTGAAAGTCTTTCTGGAGAGACACAGTTTAGCTGTGCCTTGCCCTGAAAGCACAGGCTGAGGATCACCATGGAAAAACACAAGCAGCACAACCAAACACACCCCCTCTCACAGCTGGCAATGGGAATCAGGTCCCCATCCCCTACTGCACCACAGCAGGATCGAGCTCCTGAATGCCACGAGCTGCTTCAGCCACTTCACCTCCTCACTCTGCAAACTCTGCCACTGCACTGCAAGAATTGTGTAAGGTAACACAGGTCCTCTCTGCACACATCTACAGCACAGCCTGAGTTTTAAAAGCACAGGTCTGTTTTGTTCACTCAATAACAAGCTGACTAGCACGGCGTGACCCATCCTGGCTGCTCCCACAGGGCAAATCAGCTGTATATGTAAGTATGCATCAAGATATAAGATTCTCTTGGAAGGCAAACAAACTTTAAATTTGATTTGCTTTTAAAGAACTGGCAGACAGCTCTGCCTCTGAACTATGGGCTTCTACAAGAAGTCAGAACACATGAAATGTCGAGGTTGAGGGCAGTGATTGTCCTGCTCTGCTCTACACTGGGGGCAGTTCTGGGCACCACAGGATAAAAAGGGCATCAAACTACCGGAGAGTGTCCAGAGGAGGCCACAAAGCTGGGGAAGGCTGTGGAGGGGAAGTTGTACGAGGAGAGGCTGAAGTCCCTTGGTCTGTTCAGCCTGGAGAAGAGGAGACTGAGAGGGGGTCTCAGAGCTCTTCCCTGCCTTCTCCCAAGGGGTGTGAGGGGGGAACCAGGGGCTGAGCTCTGCTCTCTGGTGACCTATGACAGGACCCGAGGGAATGGCAGGAAGATGTGCCAGGGGAGGGTCAGATGGGATATCAGGAAGAGGTTCTTCCCCCAGCGGGTGGTGGAGCACTGGAACAGCTCCCCAGGGAAGCAGTCACAGCACCTGCTCTGCCAGGAAGCATTTGGACACTGCCCTCAGTCACAGGGGGTGAATGTTGAGGTTGTCCTGTGTAGGGACAGGAGTTGGACTCGATGGTCCTTGTGGGTCACTTTCAACTCAGGTAATTCTATGATTCTATGAAATGGCACTTTTAATATCTTTTTTATTTTCTGCAATGCTAGGGTGTAGTTTCAGAAATAAAGCCCTTTTCAACAGGCCTACCAGCTTCAGCAATTGCTGCTCTGCCCCCAGGCTCAACTCCCTGTTCCGCTCTTGCACATTTGTTTATGTGGTCACATGGTGAATCAGATCAGGAAAACGATCTGGCTGAAAAGTAACTCCTATTTGTTTGGTCAGCAGCTTCCTAAGGATCCAACTCAAGCAGTTCATGTCAGATGTTACATTAACATTAGTGTCAAATATCCAGTCATAGCCTTAGAAACATCAGAACAGTAAAATACCGAATTAAAACCTAACCCCAAGCACGCCATGAGAACACGCTGCACTACATTGCCAGGTTAATTAGCTCCTGGCCCGGTTCTACCACCATTCCTTGCATTCCATGCAAATATTTGTCCCAGATTTTACCACCTGAGCAGCCCCATGGGCTGGTAAAGCTGCCCCAAAGCAGGTTTCATCAATAATATCTCATTACTGCTCCTAAGCTCTCCAAGGCAGGGACCTTTTCTTCTTGTCTGTAAAACACCTGGCACACACTTGGCTCTATAAAAACAATAAATTGCTTTACTAGCTCTTTCATTTATGTAATACCCTGATTCATATAACAAGCAAAACCCAGCACATCTGCAGGATATTAAATGCCTTTTTTTTCCCCCCCTCATCTTTTACAGTTACTTCAGTTGCCTTCGTGCTGCAACTGATGTGCTAAATGGTCTGAAAGGTTATCTACCTCCCCCTGGCTCCTGTGTATCAAAGCTTTCCCCTGTGAAGCTCTCCTGTGCTGAATTCCAGCAAGCTTCCCCTGCACACATGATCTGCCTGGAACTACTCAAAACAACACCCCATCCCTGGAGGTGTTTAAAGACATTAAATGAGTTTCTGAGGGACAAGGTTTAGTAAGTGGACAGGTACGACTGGACTCGATCTCAGAAGTCTTTTCCAACCAGATGATTCTATGAATTATTCCTACAGAAATGCTGTCAAACACAGCAATTTCACCCTTGTCAAGCAGCAGAAGCATCCCACTATGATAAAATCGTAGAAACACAGAATGGTTTGGGTTGAAAGGGACATTAAAATCATCCAGTTCCACTTCCCTCTACATTTGTATTCAACCCTGAGCAAACATCTCTAGACAACGCCACAGACACCAAAACCCAACGCCGCTCCTTGACAAACTCAACTCTAACCCATGTCCTCAGCTGGGAAATAAAGCAGCAGCTCCCACACTGTTTAGAGAACAGATGAGGCCTTAAAAACCAAATAACAACTCATTATTTCCCTTCCTATCCCAGTATAACTAACAAAGCAGTCACAACAGGCTACTGTCCCCACATTGCCCTCAGACACGCTCGATGAAGGAGCCTCATCCCTGGCACACAACAGCCCCTCAGATAGCAGCTTTCCAAAGAGGGAACCCAGATGTCAGTGCTATTTTTGATGAACTCCACTGCCCCAGGAGGACAGGGGGTGACAGGAGGCTAAACATGAGCCAGCAGTGTGCCCAGGAGGCCAAGAAGGCCAATGGCATCCTGGCCTGTATCAGGAATAGTGTGGCCAGCAGGACAAGGGAAGTGATCCTTCCTCTGTACTTGGCCTTGGTGAGGCCACACCTTGAGTACTGTGTTCAGTTCTGGGCCCCTCAGTTCAAGAAAGATATTGAGGGGCTGGAGAGGGTCCAGAGAAGAGCAACAAAACTGGTGAAGGGACTTGAGCACAAGTCCTGTGAAGAGAGGCTGAGCTGGGGTTGTTTAGCCTGGAGAAGAGGAAGCTCAGGGGTGACCTCATCACTCTCTACAACGATCTGAAAGGAGGTTGTAGACAGGTAGGGGTCGGACTCTTCTCCCAGGCAACAGAACAAGAGGGCACGAGCTTAGACTCTGCCAGGGAAGGTTTAGGCTGGATATCAGGAAAAAGTTCTTCACAGGCATTGGAATGGCCTGCCCAGAGAGTGGTGGATTCACCATCCCTGGAGGTTTTTAAAATAAGACTGGATGTGGCACTTAGTGCCGTGATCCAGTAATCATGATACTGTTGGATTAAGGGTTGGACTTGATGATCTTGGAGGTCTCTTCCAACCCAGATAATTCTATGATTCTATGACCGAACAGCTGGGTTTCCAGTCCTACCAGCAAAGCCAGGGCACGGCTGGGTGGCGGGATTTGGAAAGCTCAGTATTTAGAGAGAATCGCTGTCGGAGGAGCCTTTAAAAGCTCGCTCGTCCTGCTAGAGAACCTGACACAGCGACAGAAACAAACCCACCTTCCCTGCTCTACCACCGACGGCGCTGCCTGTGCCCTGCTCAGGGCTCTGCCCTCAGACCCCCCCCAAATGCTAAGACCTCTCCATCCAGCACCAACTTGAGCCCATGAACACCTTGAGACCCCTCTAGGACCTGCTTGAAGCCCCAGCACCCTCAGACCACCCTGGGAATGCTAAGTTCTCCCCGCCCAGCACCCACCTGAGCCCATGAACACCTTGACATCCTCCTGGCACCTGCCTGAACACCCTCATTACCCACAGAGACCACAATCACTCACCTGAGCCCATAAACACCTTGAGGACCCCCCCCAGCACCTCCCAGAACATCCAGCACCCTCAGACCCCCCCCAGGAACGCTAGAACCTCTCCCCCAGCACCCATCTGGGCTCATGAACAACTTGAGACTCCTCTAGAACCTGCCTGGAGCCCCAGCACCCTGAGACTCCACCCCGGGAATGCTGAGATCTCCTCCCCAACACCTGTCTGAGCCCGTGAACACCTTGAGACATGCCCCCAGCACCCACCTGAGCCCACAAACACCCTGAGACACCCTCCCAGCACCCGTGAACACCCTTGGGACCCCCTCCCAGCACCTGCCTGAGCTCACGAACACCTTGAGACCCCCTCCCAGTGCCCACAAATACCCTTGAGACCCCCTCCCAGCACCTGCCTGAGCCCACGAACACCCTGAGAGCCCCTCCCAGCAGCCACGAACACCCCGAGACCCCCTCCCAGCACCTGCCTGAGCCCATGAACACCTTGAGACCCCCTCCCAGCACCCACGAACACATTGAGACCCCCTCCCAGCACCTGCCTGAGCCCGTGAACACCCTGAGACCCCCTCCCAGCACCTGCCTACAACCCTCGTTACCCACAGCCCCCTTCAACACCCACCTGAACCCCCCCCAGTGCCGCCCAGAGCCGCCCCCCCGCAGCGCAGCCCCCGCCCCCCGTCACCCCGAGGCAGCGCAGCCCCAGCCCGGCCCTGTTATTCCCCAGCCCCGCCAATAACCCGCACCCCCCCCGCTCTCACCGCAGCGCCCCGCAGCCGCCCCGCTCCCCGCCCGCTCCGGGCTCCCCGCCCCGCGGAGGCGGCCCCTGCCCCGCCGCTTCCTCTTCCGCCGCGGCCCACGCACCCCCGGAGCGGGGACTGCACCCCCCCAGTGTCCCTGGGACCCCGCAGCACCCAAGGGGCGCAGCCCCCTGGGGTCCTTGGGGACCTCCCCGCCTCCCCACCGTGTCCCTGGGACCCCTCCAGCATCCAGGACGCGTGAACCCCTTGAGACCCCCTCCAGCACCTGCTTGAACCCTCCCACCAACCCACAGACCCCCCAATCACCCACCTGAGCCCATGAACCCCTTGAGATCCCCCCCAGCACCTCTTTGAACCCTCCCACCAACCCACAGACCCCCCAATCACCCACCTGAGCCCATGAACCCCTTGAGACCCCCTCCAGCACCTCCTTGAACCCTCCCACCAACCCACAGACCCCCCAATCACTCACCTGAGCCCATGAACCCCTTGAGACCCCCTCCAGCACCTGCTTGAACCCTCCCATCAACCCACAGACCCCCCAATCACCCACCTGAGCCCATGAACCCCTTGAGACCCCCTCCAGCACCTGCTTGAACCC
The DNA here is from genome assembly GCA_033558185.1 of Dromococcyx pavoninus. Lineage (NCBI taxonomy): Eukaryota > Metazoa > Chordata > Aves > Cuculiformes > Neomorphidae > Dromococcyx > Dromococcyx pavoninus. The sequence continues at coordinate 84,981 of JAUMJL010001992.1, forward strand.
TCCCATCAACCCACAGACCCCCCAATCACCCACCTGAGCCCATGAACCCCTTGAGACCCCCTCCAGCACCTCCTTGAACCCTCCCACCAACCCACAGACCCCCCAATCACCCACCTGAGCCCCAGCACTCTCAGCCCTCCCTCCAGCACTCACATGAGCCCATGAGCGTCTTTAGACAACCCCCAGCACCTGCCTGATGCCCCCAATCACCCACCTGAGCCCCAGCACCCTCAGCCCTCCCTCCAGCACTCACCTGAGCCCATGAACACCTTGAGGACCCCCCCCAGCACCTGCCTGATCCTCCCCAATCACTCACCTGAGCCCCAGCAGCCTCAGAACCCCCACCAGGAATGCTAAGCCCTCCCTCCAGCACCCACCTGAGCCCAGGAACGCCTTGAGACACCCCCCCCTCATTGCCTGCTTGAACTCTCCATTACCCACAGACGTCCCCAATCACACATCTGAATCCATAAACACCTGCCTGACATCCCCATTACCCACAGAGTCACCAGGACCAGCACTCTCAGAACTCACAGAGCCCCCCCCCAGGCCCTACAGCAGGTCCCCAGCATCCCCAGACCTCACAGCACACACCCCCAGACCCCCCCACACACACCTTCCCCTTGAAAAAGCAGCATTTACAGTTTAAAGCTGAAGGAAGGTGGTTCAGAGCTCTGTGTCAGATGACAAACAGGTCACTTGGGGACTGCTCTTACGCAGTCTGTTGGCAGAATTGAGGGCACAAGTGTCTTCTCATCAGAGGGTACAAAGTTTTCAGTCACTCCTGTTGGAACCGCAAGAGGGAATTTTGTGCCACCCCCATGTTAGTGTTGAATTTAACATCCCAAACTCACAGGAGCCCCTCAAACAATTCTAATGGGTTTGAATTGAAGACCAAAGGGCTGGAGCTCCTCTGCTGTGAGGACAGGCTGGAAGGCTCTGGGGAGACCTCATAGCTCCCCTCCAGTACTGAAAGGGGCTCCAGGAAAGCTGGGAGGGACTTTTTACCGGGGTCTGGAGTGATAGGGTCAGGGGGAACAGCTTTAAATTGGAAGGGGGAAGATTTGGATTAAACATTAGGAAGAAATTCTTCACAATGAGGGTGGGGAGGCCCTGGCCCAGGTTGCCCAGAGAAGCTGTGGCTGCCCCATCCCTGGAGGTGTTCAAGGCCAGGTTGGATGGGGCTTTGAGCCCCCTGATCCAGTGGGAGGTGTCCCTGCCCATGGCAGGGGGTGGAACTGTGTGGGCTTTGAGGTCCTTTCCAATCCAAACCATTCTATTATTCTCTGAAATTGGATGTATCTCATGTTATCCATTCCTTTTCTATTCCGAGAATTAGTATCATATCTCCACAAATGAAGTGTTTCTGGCTTCTTAGGCTGGGCAGTGATGGAAGCCAAAAAAACGAGTGGGCAGTATTTATAAAAACTTGTTTTAGCCTGAGTGTTTCTTGAACTTCTGCCTCTGCCAGGACAATGCTGACATCTGCAGCTGACTGCACTCACCTGCAGACTCAAGCTACAGCAACTGAGAGTTGGCTTAAGTGCAAGTTCTTTTCCTTTCCTCCTTTGAATATTTATGATCACTTAGGGGGATTAATTTGAGATATGACAGAATCCCTTATGTAAATTACTATTCTATATGAAACAGTTAAACAATGTTCTAACAGGTATTTCCTGGAAGATACTTGAATATATTGTATATTTTCCATTTTAAAGGAGAACCTTGAAATACAAAACAGAATTTTTAATGAAAAATTTGGAGAACTTGCCCTGTTAAGTTATTGTTGATCACTGACACATGAGAAGTCTTCAGCAAAAGCTCACACCACAGTGAATATGCATTTAAATGACAGGCCTTTGTTACTGATCTCTCCCATTGTATAAACTGGGCGGCTGCTGCTCTCTCATAAGTGAAGTGATAGCAAGAGAGGAAATGCACTTAAGTTGCATCAGAAGAGGTTTAGATTGGATATTAGGGAAAGTTTTATACTGAAAGACTGGGGAATTATTGGAAGAGCCTGCCCAGGGTAGTGGTGGGGTCTCCATCCAGGGAGAGGATTCTTCAGCCAAAGGCATCTGAAGCAGCTTGTGCTTGCTAGCCTAGCTGGGGCTGTGCCACCTTCCATTCCCCTCACATCAGAAGAGCCTTGAGTGTTGAGACCCAGCAGAAAATATGGGCTGTTCTGCTGCCGCCCTTTGCCCAGCAGCAGCCGCCCCCATTGGACTGGCTGTCATGGTGGAAATCCTTGGTGGCACTGGTGAAAATGGGGTCAGTGCTGTCATGGTACAGCAGGAAAGAAGCTGCTTCTGGGAGGAAGAGGGCCAGAGGGAGCTGTAAGGACAGCAGGGGACCTCAGGTGTGGCAGGAAGTTCTCTGAGAAAAGTCTTGAGGGACTGCTGCCTGGACACCTTTTACAGGAAGTTTTCTTTAATGACTGTATTACAGAACCCCCATTCAGAAACTTAATGATCCCACCCAAGACCCCCCTGAACCCCCCCCACTCTCCCTACTCCCCAGTTCCCTTAGGAACCCCCTCAAAGTTTACAGGATTTGTCCCCCTGGGAAAAGGTGAGGGCGTGGGAGGGGACAGAGCAGTCCATGGGTGTGAGCAGCACAGGCTGCACAGAGACCCAGAAGCACAGATGGTCCCAGTGCTGTGTTGTGCCGGCTCCATTCCACGTCCAGTCAGTCCCCCTGGTGTCCTGGGGCCCGGCGGGTGCCCCAGCTGCTGCTCTGGCCCGGGCCTGGCCACCTCCTGGGCCCCCCTCCTACTGCTGCCGGCGGGGAGGCCTCTTCTTGAGGGGTGCTGTGGGCTCGGGGCTGCTGGCCCTCCTCTTCGGGGCTCTCCGGGGCTGCCCAGGGGAGCTCTGGCCGCCTGTGCTGGGCGAGGACGGCCCTGCCACAGCCCCCTCGGGTTCCTGCTGCAGCTCTTCCTGCTCTACGTGGGCAGCAGCGGGGGCAGAGGTGCCGGGAGCCTCGTTGAGGGCAGCCGACGGGGCGCTGGGAAGCTCTTGTGCCCCAGAGGTGTCAGGGCTGCTGGAGGGCGCTGCAGCGGGGTCAGCAGAAGCCCCTGTGGAGGCAGTGGGGCTGGGGGCAGCTGTGGGGCTGCTCTCCAGCTGCGGGGTGGCACGGGCAGCCTCCAGGCGTGTGCCTCGCCGGGCAAGGCCGTGGCGCCGGTCCCGCATGGCCCGGAGGAGGCGGCTCACAAAGGTTCTCCTGTGCTGGCCCAGGGCCTCCTGCAGCACCTGGGTGAGGATGTCCCTGTCCAGGCCAAAGCGGCGCAGCCTGCTCAGGATGAGCCTCTGGGCCTCCGATGTTCCCAAGCTGGTGCCCTCGAGGATCAGCCCCAGCTCCTGGTGCAGCCGGGGCAGCAGGCGCCGGGGCAGAGCTGGGTGTCGCCGGAACACAAAGGGCGACATTTGAAGGTTGAGCCTTCGCCCAAGAGCCCTGGGCACCACCCTCGCAGCTGAGGGCTCTGACGCAGCAGGGAGACGGTGGCTGTGGGCGGCCTCGTGTCCCTGAGCTCCCCCTCTCAGCAGGGTGACAACTGATGTTGTCTCAGGGGGTTCCTGGGTGTTGTTGCTTGCTGTCCACAAGCGCTCGATGCTCCCTCTGCAGAGGGGGCAGTTGGCTCTGCAGCGAGCCCACTGCCGGATGCAGCTGGAGCAGAAGGAGTGGAGGCACGGCACGACACGGGCAGCATCGTCCTGGCTGCCCAGGCAGATGGCACAGCGGTCAGCTTCCTCTTCGGCCATGGCCTGCACTGGCTGCACTGGGCTGGGGGAAGCTGGGGATGGGCAAGAGGCGCCTCTCACCGGCGCCGCAGCAGCGCGAGTGCCCCTGGAGAAGGAAGAGAGGCCTCGGTCACTGGTTGGACGTGGCAGGGGTGGAAGACATGTCCAGGACCCTCAGGAAGGGAACCCTCCCAGATCCCTAAGGCCACGTTTGAACACACAGCTCACCTCTCTTTCTACAGGTGTCTCTCCCTCCTGCCTGTGGGTGGGTGGCTTTGGGAAGGTTGTCCAGCAGGACACAGGGCCGGGCCACCAGCACAAGAGTAGTCCTTCAGTCTGGCGAGCTGCTCAGCTGGAGTGAGGGCACCTGAGCAGTGACAGGCGCTTGGGTCACAATGCGTTGCTAGGTAACAATGGAACCCATGGCCAGGGGACGTCCCCCTGGTCCATCCTCACCCACGGTACTCGGCCCAGCAGCGCTGCGGCCCCAGCACCCGTGTCTGGGGTTACTGCAACGCCCCTGCCCCCTCCGTGCCCCCATCTCGGCCCTTGTGCTCAGGCATCGCTCTTGGATGGCAGCAAGCGAGGCCTCAGCCGTGCCTTCCCAGAGCCCCCTCAGGTCACTGTGGCCGTGGCCAACATGTCCAGGCCCAGGGGGCGAGAGGAGGCCCTCACTGACACCTGGTGCCTCCCTGGGAGGCTGCAGGACAAAGTGCCCCAGGCTCTGCCCTCAGCCCGGCCCTGCTGGCCAGGCCTCGGGGCTCCCCTCTCCCTCCACGGGGTCACAGGCAGCACTTGGCTGGCTCTCGGGGCTTTTCTCCTCCCTTGTGTCGTGCCCGAGGTGGGGGGAGCTGGGCAGGGGCGATGCCCTCTGTTGAGCACCCGTGTAGGCCTCGTGCAGGCACTGCTTCCTCTGTGGGCTCCCAGGCAGGAGATGCAGGGACAAGGCCGAGGGCTGAGAGGAGGCCCCGGGGGCTGTGAGATGGAGCCCTCGCCGCGAGAGGAGGGAGTGTGGGGCTGGGGCTGGTTCAGCACGGAGCACCCAAGGCTTAGGGGCACCTCCCAGCACTCCCTGGCAGGGTGACATCGGCTGAACATGAGCAGCAGTGGCTGAGGGGGCCAAGGCTGCCATGAGCTCCCTGGCTTGGATCGGCCCTGGGGTGGCAGCAGGGGGAGGAGATGAATCGTCCCCCTGTGCTCGGTGCTGGTGAGGCCGCACCGCGAATCCCGGCTTCAGTTTCGGGCCCCTCAGTACAGGAAAGACCTTGAGGGGCTGGAGCACATCCAGAGAAGGGAATGGAGCTGGGGAAGGGTCTGGAGAACAGGGGTGGTGGGAGTGACTGAGGGACCTGGGGCTGTTCATTCCGGAGAAGAGAAGGTAGATGGGAGACCTGATTGCTCTCTGCAGCTCCTGGAAAGGAAGTTTAAACCTGGTGGCTGCTGGGCTCTTCTCTCAAATAATAAGAGATAGGATGAGAGGAAAAGGCCTTGAGTTGTGCCAAAGGAGATTTAGATTGGATATTGGGAAAAAATTCTTTACAGAAAGAGGGGTGAAGGCCTGGCAGAGGCTGCCCAGGGCAGTGGTGGAGTCTCCATCCCTGGAGGGTTTCAAATATCGTGTGGCCGTGGCACATGGAGCCATGGCTTATGAGGCACAGTGGGACTGGGATGGCTGCTGGACTGGGTGAGCTTCGAGGCCTATTCCAACCATATCCATTCCATGATTCTATGAAATGAGAGGCCTCTGTTAGTGATCTCTCCCTTTGCCAAGACAGTGAGTCCATGGATATGGGCAGCAAAATGGTGAAAATTAGCTGAGCTCTGTTCTGCTTCAGTTGGGTTTGGCTTTTGGATTTGAATGTAGTAGACGGTCTGTTCTTGATCTGCTCCGATGGCAAGCGCAGAGAATAAAGACAACCAGAAGTGAACACTGTCATGGTGGTCTCTCTCCAGCACCTCCAGTTGTTCTGCCTCCCTTGAAGCAGCGAGTCTCGCCCACTGGACTGGCAGGCTCTGGCCAAAGAGCCTCCCTTCTTTGGGGAGCAAGTGTGCAGCTTGTTGCTGTGCTCAGTCCCACTGTGCTTGGGGACTCCTGGCCGTGGAGCAGCTCTGGGGATGCTGGCACCAAGCTTGCGGCGCTGGGGTCCCCCTGCTCCAAGCCAAGGCAGCTCAGTGCTCTGCTCCTCCTGTGCTCTGCTCCGGCTGGGAAGCCAAGGGGGAGCATTCCCCCCCCTCCCCTGCTGTGGCAGTTGGGGTGGGGATGGCTGTGCCTGCCTTGCTAACAAGTGGCAAAGCTGATGGGGAGGGGCAGAGAGAAGCCCAGAGCAGGGCGGGGTGTGTGCCTGGGGGTGTGGGGGGTCTGTGTGGCTGCCTGTGAGGAGAGACTGGGCACAACAGGAATCTGAAGGCATCTGAAGCAGCTTGTGCTTGCTAGCCTAGCTGGGGCTGTGCCACCTTCCATTCCCCTCACCTCAGAAGAGCCTTGAGTGTTGAGACCCAGCAGAAAATATGGGCTGTTCTGCTGCCGCCCTTTGCCCAGCAGCAGCCGCCCCCATTGGACTGGGTGTCATGGTAGAAATCCTTGGTGGCACTGGTGAAAATGGGGTCAGTGCTGTCATGGTACAGCAGGAAAGAAGCTGCTTCTGGGAGGAAGAGGGCCAGAGGGAGCTGTAAGGACAGCAGGGGACCTCAGGTGTGGCAGGAAGTTCTCTGAGAAAGTCTTGAGGGACTGCTGCCTGGACACCATTTACAGGAAGTTTTCTTTAATGACTGTATTACAGAACCCCCATTCAGAAACTTAAAGATCCAACCCAAGACCCCCCTGAACCCCCCCCACTCTCCCTACTCCCCAGTTCCCTTAGGAACCCCCTGAAAGTTTACAGGATTTGTCCCCCTGGGAAAAGGTGAGGGCGTGGGAGGGGACAGAGCAGTCCATGGGTGTGAGCAGCACAGGCTGCACAGAGACCCAGAAGCACAGATGGTCCCAGTGCTGTGTTGTGCCGGCTCCATTCCACGTCCAGTCAGTCCCCCTGGTGTCCTGGGGCCCGGCAGGTGCCCCAGCTGCTGCTCTGGCCCGGGCCTGGCCACCTCCTGGGCCCCCCTCCTACTGCTGCCGGCGGGGAGGCCTCTTCTTGAGGGGTGCTGTGGGCTCGGGGCTGCTGGCCCTCCTCTTCGGGGCTCTCCGGGGCTGCCCAGGGGAGCTCTGGCCGCCTGTGCTGGGCGAGGACGGCCCTGCCACAGCCCCCTCGGGTTCCTGCTGCCGCTCTTCCTGCTCTGTGTGGGCAGCAGCGGGGGCAGAGGTGCCGGGAGCCTCGTTGAGGGCAACCGACGGGGCGCTGGGAAGCTCTTGTGCCCCAGAGGTGTCAGGGCTGCTGGAGGGCGCTGCAGCGGGGTCAGCAGAAGCCCCTGTGGAGGCAGTGGGGCCGGGGGCAGCTGTGGGGCTGCTCTCCAGCTGCGGGGTGGCACGGGCAGCCTCCAGGCGTGTGCCTCGCCGGGCAAGGCCGTGGCGCCGGTCCCGCATGGCCCGGAGGAGGCGGCTCACAAAGGTGCTGCTGTACTGGCCCAGGGCCTCCTGCAGCACCTGGGTGAGGATGTCCCTGTCCAGGCCAAAGCGGCGCAGCCTGCAGAGGATGAGCCTCTGGGCCTCCGACGATCCCAAGCTGGTGCCCTCGAGGATCAGCCCCAGCTGCTGGTGCAGCCGGGGCAGCAGGCGCCGGGGCAGAGCTGGGTGTCGCCGGAACACAAAGGGCGAAATTCGGAAAATGAGCCTTCGCCCAAGAGCCCTGGGCACCACCCTCGCAGCTGAGGGCTGCGACGCAGCAGGGTGACGGTGGCTGTGAGCGGCCTCGTGTCCCTGAGCTCCCCCTCTCAGCAGGGTGACAACTGATGTTGTCTCAGGGGGTTCCAGGGCGTTGTCGCTTGCTGTCCACAAGCGCTCGATGCTCCCTCTGCAGAGGGGGCAGTTGGCTCTGCAGCGAGCCCACTGCCGGATGCAGCTGGAGCAGAAGGAGTGGAGGCACGGCACGACACGGGCAGCATCGTCCTGGCTGCCCAGGCAGATGGCACAGCGCTCAGGTTCCTCTTCGGCCATGGCCTGCACCGGCTGCACTGGGCTGGGGGAAGCTGAGAATGGGCAAGAGGCGCCTCTCGCCGGCGCCGCCGCACCTGAGCAGTGACAGGCGCTTGGGTCACAATCCGTTGCTAGGTAACAATGGAACCCATGGCCAGGGGACGTCCCCCTGGTCCATCCTCACCCACGGTACTCGGCCCAGCAGCGCTGCGTCCCCAGCACCCCTGTCTGGGTTTACTGCAACGCCCCTGCCCCCTCCGTGCCCCCATCTCGGCCCTTGTGCTCGGGCATCGCTCTTGGATGGCATTGAGCGAGGCCTCAGCCATGCCTTCCCAGAGCCCCCTCAGGTCACTGTGGCCGTGGCCAACATGTCCAGGCCCAGGGGGCGAGAGGAGGCCCTCACTGACACCTGGTGCCTCCCTGGGAGGCTGCAGGACAAAGTGCCCCAGGCTGTGCCCTCAGCCCGGCCCTGCTGGCCAGGCCTCGGGGCTCCCCTCTCCCTCCACGGGGTCACAGGCAGCACTTGGCTGGCTCTCGGGGCTTTTCTCCTCCCTTGTGTCGTGCCCGAGGTGGGGGGAGCTGGACAGGGGCGATGCCCTCTGTTGAGCACCCGTGTAGGCCTCGTGCAGGCACTGCTTCCTCTGTGGGCTCCCAGGCAGGAGATGCAGGGACAAGGCCGAGGGCTGAGAGGAGGCCCCGGGGGCTGTGAGATGGAGCCCTCGGTGCGAGAGGAGGGTGTGTGGGGCTGGGGCTGGTTCAGCACGGAGCACCCAAGGCTTAGGGGCACCTCCCAGCACTCCCTGGCAGGGTGACATCGGCTGAACATGAGCAGCAGTGGCTGAGGGGGCCAAGGCTGCCATGAGCTCCCTGGCTTGGATCGGCCCTGGGGTGGCAGCAGGGGGAGGAGATGAATCGTCCCCCTGTGCTCGGTGCTGGTGAGGCCGCACCGCGAATCCCGGGTTCAGTTTCGGGCCCCTCAGTACAGGAAAGACCTTGAGGGGATGGAGCACATCCAGAGAAGGGAATGGAGCTGGGGAAGGGTCTGGAGAACAGGGGTGGTGGGAGTGACTGAGGGACCTGGGGCTGTTCATTCCGGAGAAGAGAAGGTAGATGGGAGACCTGATTGCTCTCTGCAGCTCCTGGAAAGGAAGTTTAAACCTGGTGGCTGCTGGGCTCTTCTCTCAAATAATAAGAGATAGGATGAGAGGAAAAGGCCTTGAGTTGTGCCAAAGGAGATTTGGATTGGATATTGGGAAAAAATTCTTTACAGAAAGAGGGGTGAAGGCCTGGCAGAGGCTGCCCAGGGCAGTGGTGGAGTCTCCATCCCTGGAGGGTTTCAAATATCGTGTGGCCGTGGCACATGGGGCCATGGCTTATGAGGCACAGTGGGACTGGGATGGCTGCTGGACTGGGTGAGCGTCGAGGCCTATTCCAACCATATCCATTCCATGATTCTATGAAATGAGAGGCCTCTGTTAGTGATCTCTCCCTTTGCCAAGACAGTGAGTCCATGGATATGGGCAGCAAAATGGTGAAAATTAGCTGAGCTCTGTTCTGCTTCAGTTGGGTTTGGCTTTTGGATTTGAATGTAGTAGACGGTCTGTTCTTGATCTGCTCCGATGGCAAGCGCAGAGAATAAAGACAACCAGAAGTGAACACTGTCATGGTGGTCTCTCTCCAGCACCTCCAGTTGTTCTGCCTCCCTTGAAGCAGCGAGTCTCGCCCACTGGACTGGCAGGCTCTGGCCAAAGAGCCTCCCTTCTTTGGGGAGCAAGTGTGCAGCTTGTTGCTGTGCTCAGTCCCACTGTGCTTGGGGACTCCTGGCCGTGGAGCAGCTCTGGGGATGCTGGCACCAAGCTTGCGGCGCTGGGGTCCCCCTGCTCCAAGCCAAGGCAGCTCAGTGCTCTGCTCCTCCTGTGCTCTGCTCCGGCTGGGAAGCCAAGGGGGAGCATTCCCCCCCCTCCCCTGCTGTGGCAGTTGGGGTGGGGATGGCTGTGCCTGCCTTGCTAACAAGTGGCAAAGCTGATGGGGAGGGGCAGAGAGAAGCCCAGAACAGGGCGGGGTGTGTGCCTTGGGGGTGTGGGGGGTCTGTGTGGCTGCCTGTGAGGAGAGACTGGGCACAACAGGAATCTGAAGGCATCTGAAGCAGCTTGTGCTTGCTAGCCTAGCTGGGGCTGTGCCACCTTCCATTCCCCTCACCTCAGAAGAGCCTTGAGTGTTGAGACCCAGCAGAAAATATGGGCTGTTCTGCTGCCGCCCTTTGCCCAGCAGCAGCCGCCCCCATTGGACTGGGTGTCATGGTAGAAATCCTTGGTGGCACTGGTGAAAATGGGGTCAGTGCTGTCATGGTACAGCAGGAAAGAAGCTGCTTCTGGGAGGAAGAGGGCCAGAGGGAGCTGTAAGGACAGCAGGGGACCTCAGGTGTGGCAGGAAGTTCTCTGAGAAAGTCTTGAGGGACTGCTGCCTGGACACCATTTACAGGAAGTTTTCTTTAATGACTGTATTACAGAACCCCCATTCAGAAACTTAATGATCCCACCCAAGACCCCCCTGAACCCCCCCCACTCTCCCTACTCCCCAGTTCCCTTAGGAACCCCCTCAAAGTTTACAGGATTTGTCCCCCTGGGAAAAGGTGAGGGCGTGGGAGGGGACAGAGCAGTCCATGGGTGTGAGCAGCACAGGCTGCACAGAGACCCAGAAGCACAGATGGTCCCAGTGCTGTGTTGTGCCGGCTCCATTCCACGTCCAGTCAGTCCTCCTGGTGTCCTGGGGCCCGGCGGGTGCCCCAGCTGCTGCTCTGGCCCGGGCCTGGCCACCTCCTGGGCCCCCCTCCTACTGCTGCCGGCGGGGAAGCCTCTTCTTGAGGGGTGCTGTGGGCTCGGGGCTGCTGGCCCTCCTCTTCGGGGCTCTCCGGGGCTGTCCAGGGGAGCTCTGGCCGCCTGTGCTGGGCGAGGACGGCCCTGCCACAGCCCCCTCGGGTTCCTGCTGCCGCTCTTCCTGCTCTGTGTGGGCAGCAGCGGGGGCAGAGGTGCCGGGAGCCTCGTTGCGGGCAGACGACGGGGCGCTGGGAAGCTCTTGTGCCCCAGAGGTGTCAGGGCTGCTGGAGGGCGCTGGAGCGGTGTCAGCAGAAGCCCCTGTGGAGGCAGTGGGGCCGGGGGCAGCTGTGAGGCTGCTCTCCAGCTGCGGGGTGGCACGGGCAGCCTCCAGGCGTGTGCCTCGCCGGGCAAGGCCGTGGGGCCGGTCCCGCGTGGCCCGGAGGAGGCGGCTCACAAAGGTGCTGCTGTACTGGCCCAGGGCCTCCTGCAGCACCTGGGTGAGGATGTCCCTGTCCAGGCCAAAGCGGCGCAGCCTGCAGAGGATGAGCCTCTGGGCCTCCGACGATCCCAAGCTGGTGCCCTCGAGGATCAGCCCCAGCTGCTGGTGCAGCCGGGGCAGCAGGCGCCGGGGCAGAGCTGGGTGTCGCCGGAACACAAAGGGCGACATTTGAAGGTTGAGTCTTCGCTCAGGATCCCTGGGCACCACCCTCGCAGCTGAGGGCTGCGACGCAGCAGGGTGACGGTGGCTGTGAGCGGCCTCGTGTCCCTGAGCTCCCCCTCTCAGCAGGGTGACAACTGATGTTGTCTCAGGGGGTTCCAGGGCGTTGTCGCTTGCTGTCCACAAGCGCTCGATGCTCCCTCTGCAGAGGGGGCAGTTGGCTCTGCAGCGAGCCCACTGCCGGATGCAGCTGGAGCAGAAGGAGTGGAGGCACGGCACGACACGGGCAGCATCGTCCTGGCTGCCCAGGCAGATGGCACAGCGCTCAGGTTCCTCTTCCGCCATGGCCTGCACTGGGCTGGGGGAAGCTGGGGATGGGCAGGAGGCGCCTCTCGCTGGCCCCGCAGCAGCGCGAGTGCCCCTGGAGAAGAAAGAGAGGCCTCGGTCACTGTTTGGACGTGACAGGGTTGGAAGACATGTCCAGGACCCTCAGAAAGGGAACCCTCCCAGATCCCTAAGGCCAGCTGTGGCCCCAGCACTCGTGTGTGGTGTTACTGCAACACCCCTGCCCCCTCCGTGCCCCCATCTCGGCCCTTGTGCTCGGGCATCGCTCTTGGATGGCATTGAGCGAGGCCTCAGCCGTGCCTTCCCAGAGCCCCCTCAGGTCACTGTGGCCGTGGCCAACATGTCCAGGCCCAGGGGGCGAGAGGAGGCCCTCACTGACACCTGGTGCCTCCCTGGGAGGCTGCAGGACAAAGTGCCCCAGGCTCTGCCCTCAGCCCGGCCCTGCTGGCCAGGCCTCGGGGCTCCCCTCTCCCTCCACGGGGTCACAGGCAGCACTTGGCTGGCTCTCGGGGCTTTTCTCCTCCCTTGTGTCGTGCCCGAGGTGGGGGGAGCTGGGCAGGGGCGATGCCCTCTGTTGAGCACCCGTGTAGGCCTCGTGCAGGCACTGCTTCCTCTGTGGGCTCCCAGGCAGGAGATGCAGGGACAAGGCCGAGGGCTGAGAGGAGGCCCCGGGGGCTGTGAGATGGAGCCCTCGGTGCGAGAGGAGGGTGTGTGGGGCTGGGGCTGGTTCAGCACGGAGCACCCAAGGCTTAGGGGCACCTCCCAGCACTCCCTGGCAGGGTGACATCGGCTGAACATGAGCAGCAGTGGCTGAGGGGGCCAAGGCTGCCATGAGCTCCCTGGCTTGGATCGGCCCTGGGGTGGCAGCAGGGGGAGGAGATGAATCGTCCCCCTGTGCTCGGTGCTGGTGAGGCCGCACCGCGAATCCCGGGTTCAGTTTCGGGCCCCTCAGTACAGGAAAGACCTTGAGGGGCTGGAGCACATCCAGAGAAGGGAATGGAGCTGGGGAAGGGTCTGGAGAACAGGGGTGGTGGGAGTGACTGAGGGACCTGGGGCTGTTCATTCCGGAGAAGAGAAGGTAGATGGGAGACCTGATTGCTCTCTGCAGCTCCTGGAAAGGAAGTTTAAACCTGGTGGCTGCTGGGCTCTTCTCTCAAATAATAAGAGATAGGATGAGAGGAAAAGGCCTTGAGTTGTGCCAAAGGAGATTTAGATTGGATATTGGGAAAAAATTCTTTACAGAAAGAGGGGTGAAGGCCTGGCAGAGGCTGCCCAGGGCAGTGGTGGAGTCTTCATCCCTGGAGGGTTTCAAATATCGTGTGGCCGTGGCACATGGAGCCATGGCTTATGAGGCACAGTGGGACTGGGATGGCTGCTGGACTGGGTGAGCTTCGAGGCCTATTCCAACCATATCCATTCCATGATTCTATGAAATGAGAGGCCTCTGTTAGTGATCTCTCCCTTTGCCAAGACAGTGAGTCCATGGATATGGGCAGCAAAATGGTGAAAATTAGCTGAGCTCTGTTCTGCTTCAGTTGGGTTTGGCTTTTGGATTTGAATGTAGTAGACGGTCTGTTCTTGATCTGCTCCGATGGCAAGCGCAGAGAATAAAGACAACCAGAAGTGAACACTGTCATGGTGGTCTCTCTCCAGCACCTCCAGTTGTTCTGCCTCCCTTGAAGCAGCGAGTCTCGCCCACTGGACTGGCAGGCTCTGGCCAAAGAGCCTCCCTTCTTTGGGGAGCAAGTGTGCAGCTTGTTGCTGTGCTCAGTCCCACTGTGCTTGGGGACTCCTGGCCGTGGAGCAGCTCTGGGGATGCTGGCACCAAGCTTGCGGCGCTGGGGTCCCCCTGCTCCAAGCCAAGGCAGCTCAGTGCTCTGCTCCTCCTGTGCTCTGCTCCGGCTGGGAAGCCAAGGGGGAGCATTCCCCCCCCTCCCCTGCTGTGGCAGTTGGGGTGGGGATGGCTGTGCCTGCCTTGCTAACAAGTGGCAAAGCTGATGGGGAGGGGCAGAGAGAAGCCCAGAACAGGGCGGGGTGTGTGCCTTGGGGGTGTGGGGGGTCTGTGTGGCTGCCTGTCAGGAGAGACTGGGCACAACAGGAATCTGAAGGCATCTGAAGCAGCTTGTGCTTGCTAGCCTAGCTGGGGCTGTGCCACCTTCCATTCCCCTCACCTCAGAAGAGCCTTGAGTGTTGAGACCCAGCAGAAAATATGGGCTGTTCTGCTGCCGCCCTTTGCCCAGCAGCAGCCGCCCCCATTGGACTGGGTGTCATGGTAGAAATCCTTGGTGGCACTGGTGAAAATGGGGTCAGTGCTGTCATGGTACAGCAGGAAAGAAGCTGCTTCTGGGAGGAAGAGGGCCAGAGGGAGCTGTAAGGACAGCAGGGGACCTCAGGTGTGGCAGGAAGTTCTCTGAGAAAGTCTTGAGGGACTGCTGCCTGGACACCATTTACAGGAAGTTTTCTTTAATGACTGTATTACAGAACCCCCATTCAGAAACTTAAAGATCCAACCCAAGACCCCCCTGAACCCCCCCCACTCTCCCTACTCCCCAGTTCCCTTAGGAACCCCCTGAAAGTTTACAGGATTTGTCCCCCTGGGAAAAGGTGAGGGCGTGGGAGGGGACAGAGCAGTCCATGGGTGTGAGCAGCACAGGCTGCACAGAGACCCAGAAGCACAGATGGTCCCAGTGCTGTGTTGTGCCGGCTCCATTCCACGTCCAGTCAGTCCCCCTGGTGTCCTGGGGCCCGGCGGGTGCCCCAGCTGCTGCTCTGGCCCGGGCCTGGCCACCTCCTGGGCCCCCCTCCTACTGCTGCCGGCGGGGAGGCCTCTTCTTGAGGGGTGCTGTGGGCTCGGGGCTGCTGGCCCTCCTCTTCGGGGCTCTCCGGGGCTGCCCAGGGGAGCTCTGGCCGCCTGTGCTGGGCGAGGACGGCCCTGCCACAGCCCCATCGGGTTCCTGCTGCCGCTCTTCCTGCTCTGTGTGGGCAGCAGCGGGGGCAGAGGTGCCGGGAGCCTTGTTGAGGGCAGCCGACGGGGCGCTGGGAAGCTCTTGTGCCCCAGAGGTGTCAGGGCTGCTGGAGGGCGCTGCAGCGGGGTCAGCAGAAGCCCCTGTGGAGGCAGTGGGGCCGGGGGCAGCTGTGGGGCTGCTCTCCAGCTGCGGGGTGGCACGGGCAGCCTCCAGGCGTGTGCCTCGCCGGGCAAGGCCGTGGCGCCGGTCCCGCATGGCCCGGAGGAGGCGGCTCACAAAGGTGCTGCTGTGCTGGCCCAGGGCCTCCTGCAGCACCTGGGTGAGGATGTCCCTGTCCAGGCCAAAGCGGCGCAGCCTGCTCAGGATGAGCCTCTGGGCCTCCGACGATCCCACGCTGGTGTCCTCGAGGATCAGCCCCAGCTGCTGGTGCAGCCGGGGCAGCAGGCGCCGGGGCAGAGCTGGGTGTCGCCGGAACACAAAGGGCGAAATTCGGAAAATGAGCCTTCGCCCAAGAGCCCTGGGCACCACCCTCGCAGCTGAGGGCTGCGACGCAGCAGGGTGACGGTGGCTGTGAGCGGCCTCGTGTCCCTGAGCTCCCCCTCTCAGCAGGGTGACAACTGATGTTGTCTCAGGGGGTTCCAGGGCGTTGTCGCTTGCTGTCCACAAGCGCTCGATGCTCCCTCTGCAGAGGGGGCAGTTGGCTCTGCAGCGAGCCCACTGCCGGATGCAGCTGGAGCAGAAGGAGTGGAGGCACGGCACGACACGGGCAGCATCGTCCTGGCTGCCCAGGCAGATGGCACAGCGCTCAGGTTCCTCTTCGGCCATGGCCTGCACTGGGCTGGGGGAAGCTGGGGATGGGCAGGAGGCGCCTCTCGCTGGCCCCGCAGCAGCGCGAGTGCCCCTGGAGAAGAAAGAGAGGCCTCGGTCACTGTTTGGACGTGACAGGGTTGGAAGACATGTCCAGGACCCTCAGAAAGGGAACCCTCCCAGATCCCTAAGGCCAGCTGTGGCCCCAGCACTCGTGTCTGGTGTTACTGCAACACCCCTGCCCCCTCCGTGCCCCCATCTCGGCCCTTGTGCTCGGGCATCGCTCTTGGATGGCATTGAGCGAGGCCTCAGTCGTGCCTTCCCAGAGCCCCCTCAGATCACTGTGGCCGTGGCCAACATGTCCAGGCCCAGGGGGCGAGAGGAGGCCCTCACTGACACCTGGTGCCTCCCTGGGAGGCTGCAGGACAAAGTGCCCCAGGCTGTGCCCTCAGCCCGGCCCTGCTGGCCAGGCCTCGGGGCTCCCCTCTCCCTCCACGGGGTCACAGGCAGCACTTGGCTGGCTCTCGGGGCTTTTCTCCTCCCTTGTGTCGTGCCCGAGGTGGGGGGAGCTGGGCAGGGGCGATGCCCTCTGTTGAGCACCCGTGTAGGCCTCGTGCAGGCACTGCTTCCTCTGTGGGCTCCCAGGCAGGAGATGCAGGGACAAGGCCGAGGGCTGAGAGGAGGCCCCGGGGGCTGTGAGATGGAGCCCTCGCCGCGAGAGGAGGGTGTGTGGGGCTGGGGCTGGTTCAGCACAGAGCACCCAAGGCTTAGGGGCACCTCCCAGCACTCCCTGGCAGGGTGACATCGGCTGAACATGAGCAGCAGTGGCTGAGGGGGCCAAGGCTGCCATGAGCTCCCTGGCTTGGATCGGCCCTGGGGTGGCAGCAGGGGGAGGAGATGAATCGTCCCCCTGTGCTCGGTGCTGGTGAGGCCGCACCGCGAATCCCGGCTTCAGTTTCGGGCCCCTCAGTACAGGAAAGACCTTGAGGGGCTGGAGCACATCCAGAGAAGGGAATGGAGCTGGGGAAGGGTCTGGAGAACAGGGGTGGTGGGAGTGACTGAGGGACCTGGGGCTGTTCATTCCGGAGAAGAGAAGGTAGATGGGAGACCTGATTGCTCTCTGCAGCTCCTGGAAAGGAAGTTTAAACCTGGTGGCTGCTGGGCTCTTCTCTCAAATAATAAGAGATAGGATGAGAGGAAAAGGCCTTGAGTTGTGCCAAAGGAGATTTAGATTGGATATTGGGAAAAAATTCTTTACAGAAAGAGGGGTGAAGGCCTGGCAGAGGCTGCCCAGGGCAGTGGTGGAGTCTCCATCCCTGGAGGGTTTCAAATATCGTGTGGCCGTGGCACATGGAGCCATGGCTTATGAGGCACAGTGGGACTGGGATGGCTGCTGGACTGGGTGAGCTTCGAGGCCTATTCCAACCATATCCATTCCATGATTCTATGAAATGAGAGGCCTCTGTTAGTGATCTCTCCCTTTGCCAAGACAGTGAGTCCATGGATATGGGCAGCAAAATGGTGAAAATTAGCTGAGCTCTGTTCTGCTTCAGTTGGGTTTGGCTTTTGGATTTGAATGTAGTAGACGGTCTGTTCTTGATCTGCTCCGATGGCAAGCGCAGAGAATAAAGACAACCAGAAGTGAACACTGTCATGGTGGTCTCTCTCCAGCACCTCCAGTTGTTCTGCCTCCCTTGAAGCAGCGAGTCTCGCCCACTGGACTGGCAGGCTCTGGCCAAAGAGCCTCCCTTCTTTGGGGAGCAAGTGTGCAGCTTGTTGCTGTGCTCAGTCCCACTGTGCTTGGGGACTCCTGGCCGTGGAGCAGCTCTGGGGATGCTGGCACCAAGCTTGCGGCGCTGGGGTCCCCCTGCTCCAAGCCAAGGCAGCTCAGTGCTCTGCTCCTCCTGTGCTCTGCTCCGGCTGGGAAGCCAAGGGGGAGCATTCCCCCCCCTCCCCTGCTGTGGCAGTTGGGGTGGGGATGGCTGTGCCTGCCTTGCTAACAAGTGGCAAAGCTGATGGGGAGGGGCAGAGAGAAGCCCAGAACAGGGCGGGGTGTGTGCCTTGGGGGTGTGGGGGGTCTGTGTGGCTGCCTGTCAGGAGAGACTGGGCACAACAGGAATCTGAAGGCATCTGAAGCAGCTTGTGCTTGCTAGCCTAGCTGGGGCTGTGCCACCTTCCATTCCCCTCACCTCAGAAGAGCCTTGAGTGTTGAGACCCAGCAGAAAATATGGGCTGTTCTGCTGCCGCCCTTTGCCCAGCAGCAGCCGCCCCCATTGGACTGGCTGTCATGGTAGAAATCCTTGGTGGCACTGGTGAAAATGGGGTCAGTGCTGTCATGGTACAGCAGGAAAGAAGCTGCTTCTGGGAGGAAGAGGGCCAGAGGGAGCTGTAAGGACAGCAGGGGACCTCAGGTGTGGCAGGAAGTTCTCTGAGAAAGTCTTGAGGGACTGCTGCCTGGACACCATTTACAGGAAGTTTTCTTTAATGACTGTATTACAGAACCCCCATTCAGAAACTTAATGATCCCACCCAAGACCCCCCTGAACCCCCCCCCACTCTCCCTACTCCCCAGTTCCCTTAGGAACCCCCTCAAAGTTTACAGGATTTATCCCCCTGGGAAAAGGTGAGGGCGTGGGAGGGGACAGAGCAGTCCATGGGTGTGAGCAGCACAGGCTGCACAGAGACCCAGAAGCACAGATGGTCCCAGTGCTGTGTTGTGCCGGCTCCATTCCACGTCCAGTCAGTCCCCCTGGTGTCCTGGGGCCCGGCAGGTGCCCCAGCTGCTGCTCTGGCCCGGGCCTGGCCACCTCCTGGGCCCCCCTCCTACTGCTGCCGGCGGGGAGGCCTCTTCTTGAGGGGTGCTGTGGGCTCGGGGCTGCTGGCCCTCCTCTTCGGGGATCTCCGGGGCTGCCCAGGGGAGCTCTGGCCGCCTGTGCTGGGCGAGGACGGCCCTGCCACAGCCCCCTCGGGTTCCTGCTGCCGCTCTTCCTGCTCTATGTGGGCAGCAGCGGGGGCAGAGGTGCCGGGAGCCTCGTTGAGGGCAGCCGACGGGGCGCTGGGAAGCTCTTGAGCCCCAGAGGTGTCAGGGCTGCTGGAGGGCGCTGGAGCGGGGTCAGCAGAAGCCCCTGTGGAGGCAGTGGGGCCGGGGGCAGCTGTGGGGCTGCTCTCCAGCTGCGGGGTGGCACGGGCAGCCTCCAGGCGTGTGCCTCGCCGGGCAAGGCCGTGGGGCCGGTCCCGCGTGGCCCGGAGGAGGCGGCTCACAAAGGTGCTGCTGTACTGGCCCAGGGCCTCCTGCAGCACCTGGGTGAGGATGTCCCTGTCCAGGCCAAAGCGGCGCAGCCTGCTCAGGATGAGCCTCTGGGCCTCCGACGATCCCACGCTGGTGTCCTCGAGGATCAGCCCCAGCTGCTGGTGCAGCCGGGGCAGCAGGCGCCGGGGCAGAGCTGGGTGTCGCCGGAACACAAAGGGCGACATTTGAAGGTTGAGTCTTCGCTCAGGATCCCTGGGCACCACCCTCGCAGCTGAGGGCTGCGACGCAGCAGGGTGACGGTGGCTGTGAGCGGCCTCGTGTCCCTGAGCTCCCCCTCTCAGCAGGGTGACAACTGATGTTGTCTCAGGGGGTTCCAGGGCGTTGTCGCTTGCTGTCCACAAGCGCTCGATGCTCCCTCTGCAGAGGGGGCAGTTGGCTCTGCAGCGAGCCCACTGCCGGATGCAGCTGGAGCAGAAGGAGTGGAGGCACGGCACGACACGGGCAGCATCGTCCTGGCTGCCCAGGGAGATGGCACAGCGCTCAGGTTCCTCTTCAGCCATGCCCTGCACTGGGCTGGGGGAAGCTGGGGATGGGCAGGAGGCGCCTCTCGCTGGCCCCGCAGCAGCGCGAGTGCCCCTGGAGAAGAAAGAGAGGCCTCGGTCACTGTTTGGACGTGACAGGGTTGGAAGACATGTCCAGGACCCTCAGAAAGGGAACCCTCCCAGATCCCTAAGGCCAGCTGTGGCCCCAGCACTCGTGTCTGGTCTTACTGCAACACCCCTGCCCCCTCCGTGCCCCCATCTCGGCCCTTGTGCTCGGGCATCGCTCTTGGATGGCATTGAGCGAGGCCTCAGCCGTGCCTTCCCAGAGCCCCCTCAGGTCACTGTGGCCGTGGCCAACATGTCCAGGCCCAGGGGGCGAGAGGAGGCCCT
Source organism: Dromococcyx pavoninus (assembly GCA_033558185.1). Classification (NCBI taxonomy): domain Eukaryota; kingdom Metazoa; phylum Chordata; class Aves; order Cuculiformes; family Neomorphidae; genus Dromococcyx; species Dromococcyx pavoninus. Next base: position 104,561 of record JAUMJL010001992.1, read on the forward strand.
CACTGACACCTGGTGCCTCCCTGGGAGGCTGCAGGACAAAGTGCCCCAGGCTCTGCCCTCAGCCCGGCCCTGCTGGCCGGGCCTCGGGGCTCCCCTCTCCCTCCATGGGGTCACAGGCAGCACTTGGCTGGCTCTCGGGGTTTTTCTCCTCCCTTGTGTCGTGCCCGAGGTGGGGGGAGCTGGGCAGGGGCGATGCCCTCTGTTGAGCACCCGTGTAGGCCTTGTGGAGGCACTGCTTCCTCTGTGGGCTCCCAGGCAGGAGATGCAGGGACAAGGCCGAGGGCTGAGAGGAGGCCCCGGGGGCTGTGAGATGGAGCCCTCGCCGCGAGAGGAGGGTGTGTGGGGCTGGGGCTGGTTCAGCACGGAGCACCCAAGGCTTAGGGGCACCTCCCAGCACTCCCTGGCAGGGTGACATCGGCTGAACATGAGCAGCAGTGGCTGAGGGGGCCAAGGCTGCCATGAGCTCCCTGGCTTGGATCGGCCCTGGGGTGGCAGCAGGGGGAGGAGATGAATCGTCCCCCTGTGCTCGGTGCTGGTGAGGCCGCACCGCGAATCCCGGGTTCAGTTTTGGGTCCCTGTTGAGACCCAGCAGAAAATATGGGCTGTTCTGCTGCCGCCCTTTGCCCAGCAGCAGCCGCCCCCATTGGACTGGCTGTCATGGTGGAAATCCTTGGTGGCACTGGTGAAAATGGGGTCAGTGCTGTCATGGTACAGCAGGAAAGAAGCTGCTTCTGGGAGGAAGAGGGCCAGAGGGAGCTGTAAGGACAGCAGGGGACCTCAGGAGTGGCAGGAAGTTCTCTGAGAAAAGTCTTGAGGGACTGCTGCCTGGACACCTTTTACAGGAAGTTTTCTTTAATGACTGTATTACAGAACCCCCATTCAGAAACTTAATGATCCCACCCAAGACCCCCCTGAACCCCCCCCACTCTCCCTACTCCCCAGTTCCCTTAGGAACCCCCTCAAAGTTTACAGGATTTGTCCCCCTGGGAAAAGGTGAGGGCGTGGGAGGGGACAGAGCAGTCCATGGGTGTGAGCAGCACAGGCTGCACAGAGACCCAGAAGCACAGATGGTCCCAGTGCTGTGTTGTGCCGGCTCCATTCCACGTCCAGTCAGTCCCCCTGGTGTCCTGGGGCCCGGCAGGTGCCCCAGCTGCTGCTCTGGCCCGGGCCTGGCCACCTCCTGGGCCCCCCTCCTACTGCTGCCGGCGGGGAGGCCTCTTCTTGAGGGGTGCTGTGGGCTCGGGGCTGCTGGCCCTCCTCTTCGGGGCTCTCCGGGGCTGCCCAGGGGAGCTCTGGCCGCCTGTGCTGGGCGAGGACGGCCCTGCCACAGCCCCCTCGGGTTCCTGCTGCCGCTCTTCCTGCTCTATGTGGGCAGCAGCGGGGGCAGAGGTGCCGGGAGCCTCGTTGAGGGCAGCCGACGGGGCGCTGGGAAGCTCTTGAGCCCCAGAGGTGTCAGGGCTGCTGGAGGGCGCTGGAGCGGGGTCAGCAGAAGCCCCTGTGGAGGCAGTGGGGCCGGGGGCAGCTGTGGGGCTGCTCTCCAGCTGCGGGGTGGCACGGGCAGCCTCCAGGCGTCTGCCTCGCCGGGCAAGGCCGTGGCGCCGGTCCCGCATGGCCCGGAGGAGGCGGCTCACAAAGGTGCTGCTGTGCTGGCCCAGGGCCTCCTGCAGCACCTGGGTGAGGATGTCCCTGTCCAGGCCAAAGCGGCGCAGCCTGCTCAGGATGAGCCTCTGGGCCTCCGACGATCCCACGCTGGTGTCCTCGAGGATCAGCCCCAGCTGCTGGTGCAGCCGGGGCAGCAGGCGCCGGGGCAGAGCTGGGTGTCGCCGGAACACAAAGGGCGACATTTGAAGGTTGAGTCTTCGCTCAGGATCCCTGGGCACCACCCTCGCAGCTGAGGGCTGCGACGCAGCAGGGAGACGGTGGCTGTGGGCGGCCTCGTGTCCCTGAGCTCCCCCTCTCAGCAGGGTGACAACTGATGTTGTCTCAGGGGGTTCCTGGGTGTTGTTGCTTGCTGTCCACAAGCGCTCGATGCTCCCTCTGCAGAGGGGGCAGTTGGCTCTGCAGCGAGCCCACTGCCGGATGCAGCTGGAGCAGAAGGAGTGGAGGCACGGCACGACACGGGCAGCATCGTCCTGGCTGCCCAGGCAGATGGCACAGCGGTCAGCTTCCTCTTCGGCCATGGCCTGCACTGGCTGCACTGGGCTGGGGGAAGCTGGGGATGGGCAAGAGGCGCCTCTCACCGGCGCCGCAGCAGCGCGAGTGCCCCTGGAGAAGGAAGAGAGGCCTCGGTCACTGGTTGGACGTGGCAGGGGTGGAAGACATGTCCAGGACCCTCAGGAAGGGAACCCTCCCAGATCCCTAAGGCCACGTTTGAACACACAGCTCACCTCTCTTTCTACAGGTGTCTCTCCCTCCTGCCTGTGGGTGGGTGGCTTTGGGAAGGTTGTCCAGCAGGACACAGGGCCTGGCCACCAGCACAAGAGTAGTCCTTCAGTCTGGCGAGCTGCTCAGCTGGAGTGAGGGCACCTGAGCAGTGACAGGCGCTTGGGTCACAATGCGTTGCTAGGTAACAATGGAACCCATGGCCAGGGGACGTCCCCCTGGTCCATCCTCACCCACGGTACTCGGCCCAGCAGCGCTGCGGCCCCAGCACCCGTGTCTGGGGTTTCTGCAACGCCCCTGCCCCCTCCGTGCCCCCATCTCGGCCCTTGTGCTCGGGCATCGCTCTTGGATGGCAGGAAGCGAGGCCTCAGCCATGCCTTCCCAGAGCCCCCTCAGGTCACTGTGGCCGTGGCCAACATGTCCAGGCCCAGGGGGCGAGAGGAGGCCCTCACTGACACCTGGTGCCTCCCTGGGAGGCTGCAGGACAAAGTGCCCCAGGCTGTGCTTTCAGCCCGGCCCTGCTGGCCAGGCCTCGGGGCTCCCCTCTCCCTCCACGGGGTCACAGGCAGCACTTGGCTGGCTCTCGGGGCTTTTCTCCTCCCTTGTGTCGTGCCCGAGGTGGGGGGAGCTGGGCAGGGGCGATGCCCTCTGTTGAGCACCCGTGTAGGCCTTGTGGAGGCACTGCTTCCTCTGTGGGCTCCCAGGCAGGAGATGCAGGGACAAGGCCGAGGGCTGAGAGGAGGCCCCGGGGGCTGTGAGATGGAGCCCTCGCCGCGAGAGGAGGGTGTGTGGGGCTGGGGCTGGTTCAGCACGGAGCACCCAAGGCTTAGGGGCACCTCCCAGCACTCCCTGGCAGGGTGACATCGGCTGAACATGAGCAGCAGTGGCTGAGGGGGCCAAGGCTGCCATGAGCTCCCTGGCTTGGATCGGCCCTGGGGTGGCAGCAGGGGGAGGAGATGAATCGTCCCCCTGTGCTCGGTGCTGGTGAGGCCGCACCGCGAATCCCGGCTTCAGTTTCGGGCCCCTCAGTACAGGAAAGACCTTGAGGGGCTGGAGCACATCCAGAGAAGGGAATGGAGCTGGGGAAGGGTCTGGAGAACAGGGGTGGTGGGAGTGACTGAGGGACCTGGGGCTGTTCATTCCGGAGAAGAGAAGGTAGATGGGAGACCTGATTGCTCTCTGCAGCTCCTGGAAAGGAAGTTTAAACCTGGTGGCTGCTGGGCTCTTCTCTCAAATAATAAGAGATAGGATGAGAGGAAAAGGCCTTGAGTTGTGCCAAAGGAGATTTAGATTGGATATTGGGAAAAAATTCTTTACAGAAAGAGGGGTGAAGGCCTGGCAGAGGCTGCCCAGGGCAGTGGTGGAGTCTCCATCCCTGGAGGGTTTCAAATATCGTGTGGCCGTGGCACATGGAGCCATGGCTTATGAGGCACAGTGGGACTGGGATGGCTGCTGGACTGGGTGAGCTTCGAGGCCTATTCCAACCATATCCATTCCATGATTCTATGAAATGAGAGGCCTCTGTTAGTGATCTCTCCCTTTGCCAAGACAGTGAGTCCATGGATATGGGCAGCAAAATGGTGAAAATTAGCTGAGCTCTGTTCTGCTTCAGTTGGGTTTGGCTTTTGGATTTGAATGTAGTAGACGGTCTGTTCTTGATCTGCTCCGATGGCAAGCGCAGAGAATAAAGACAACCAGAAGTGAACACTGTCATGGTGGTCTCTCTCCAGCACCTCCAGTTGTTCTGCCTCCCTTGAAGCAGCGAGTCTCGCCCACTGGACTGGCAGGCTCTGGCCAAAGAGCCTCCCTTCTTTGGGGAGCAAGTGTGCAGCTTGTTGCTGTGCTCAGTCCCACTGTGCTTGGGGACTCCTGGCCGTGGAGCAGCTCTGGGGATGCTGGCACCAAGCTTGCGGCGCTGGGGTCCCCCTGCTCCAAGCCAAGGCAGCTCAGTGCTCTGCTCCTCCTGTGCTCTGCTCCGGCTGGGAAGCCAAGGGGGAGCATTCCCCCCCCTCCCCTGCTGTGGCAGTTGGGGTGGGGATGGCTGTGCCTGCCTTGCTAACAAGTGGCAAAGCTGATGGGGAGGGGCAGAGAGAAGCCCAGAGCAGGGCGGGGTGTGTGCCTTGGGGGTGTGGGGGGTCTGAGTGGCTGCCTGTCAGGAGAGACTGGGCACAACAGGAATCTGAAGGCATCTGAAGCAGCTTGTGCTTGCTAGCCTAGCTGGGGCTGTGCCACCTTCCATTCCCCTCACATCAGAAGAGCCTTGAGTGTTGAGACCCAGCAGAAAATATGGGCTGTTCTGCTGCCGCCCTTTGCCCAGCAGCAGCCGCCCCCATTGGACTGGCTGTCATGGTAGAAATCCTTGGTGGCACTGGTGAAAATGGGGTCAGTGCTGTCATGGTACAGCAGGAAAGAAGCTGCTTCTGGGAGGAAGAGGGCCAGAGGGAGCTGTAAGGACAGCAGGGGACCTCAGGTGTGGCAGGAAGTTCTCTGAGAAAGTCTTGAGGGACTGCTGCCTGGACACCATTTACAGGAAGTTTTCTTTAATGACTGCATTACAGAACCCCCATTCAGAAACTTAATGATCCCACCCAAGACCCCCCTGAACCCCCCCCACTCTCCCTACTCCCCAGTTCCCTTAGGAACCCCCTCAAAGTTTACAGGATTTGTCCCCCTGGGAAAAGGTGAGGGCGTGGGAGGGGACAGAGCAGTCCATGGGTGTGAGCAGCACAGGCTGCACAGAGACCCAGAAGCACAGATGGTCCCAGTGCTGTGTTGTGCCGGCTCCATTCCACGTCCAGTCAGTCCCCCTGGTGTCCTGGGGCCCGGCGGGTGCCCCAGCTGCTGCTCTGGCCCGGGCCTGGCCACCTCCTGGGCCCCCCTCCTACTGCTGCCGGCGGGGAGGCCTCTTCTTGAGGGGTGCTGTGGGCTCGGGGCTGCTGGCCCTCCTCTTCGGGGCTCTCCGGGGCTGCCCAGGGGAGCTCTGGCCGCCTGTGCTGGGCGAGGACGGCCCTGCCACAGCCCCCTCGGGTTCCTGCTGCAGCTCTTCCTGCTCTGTGTGGGCAGCAGCGGGGGCAGAGGTGCCGGGAGCCTCGTTGAGGGCAGACGACGGGGCGCTGGGAAGCTCTTGTGCCCCAGAGGTGTCAGGGCTGCTGGAGGGCGCTGCAGCGGGGTCAGCAGAAGCCCCTGTGGAGGCAGTGGGGCCGGGGGCAGCTGTGGGGCTGCTCTCCAGCTGCGGGGTGGCACGGGCAGCCTCCAGGCGTCTGCCTCGCCGGGCAAGGCCGTGGCGCCGGTCCCGCATGGCCCGGAGGAGGCGGCTCACAAAGGTGCTGCTGTGCTGGCCCAGGGCCTCCTGCAGCACCTGGATGAGGATGTCCCTGTCCAGGCCAAAGCGGCGCAGCCTGCTCAGGATGAGCCTCTGGGCCTCCGATGTTCCCAAGCTGGTGCCCTCGAGGATCAGCCCCAGCTGCTGGTGCAGCCGGGGCAGCAGGCGCCGGGGCAGAGCTGGGTGTCGCCGGAACACAAAGGGCGAAATTCGGAAAATGAGCCTTCGCCCAGGAGCCCTGGGCACCACCCTCGCAGCTGAGGGCTGCGACGCAGCAGGGTGACGGTGGCTGTGAGCGGCCTCGTGTCCCTGAGCTCCCCCTCTCAGCAGGGTGACAACTGATGTTGTCTCAGGGGGTTCCAGGGCGTTGTTGCTTGCTGTCCACAAGCGCTCGATGCTCCCTCTGCAGAGGGGGCAGTTGGCTCTGCAGCGAGCCCACTGCCGGATGCAGCTAGAGCAGAAGGAGTGGAGGCACGGCACGACACGGGCAGCATCGTCCTGGCTGCCCAGGCAGATGGCACAGCGCTCAGGTTCCTCTTCGGCCATGGCCTGCACTGGGCTGGGGGAAGCTGGGGATGGGCAGGAGGCGCCTCTCGCCGGCCCCGCAGCAGCGCGAGTGCCCCTGGAGAAGAAGGAGAGGCCTCGGTCACTGTTTGGACGTGACAGGGTTGGAAGACATGTCCAGGACCCTCAGAAAGAGAACCCTCCCAGATCCCTAAGGCCAGCTGTGGCCCCAGCACTCGTGTCTGGTGTTACTGCAACACCCCTGCCCCCTCCGTGCCCCCATCTCGGCCCTTGTGCTCGGGCATCGCTCTTGGATGGCATTGAGCGAGGCCTCAGCCGTGCCTTCCCAGAGCCCCCTCAGGTCACTGTGGCCGTGGCCAACATGTCCAGGCCCAGGGGGCGAGAGGAGGCCCTCACTGACACCTGGTGCCTCCCTGGGAGGCTGCAGGACAAAGTGCCCCAGGCTCTGCCCTCAGCCCGGCCCTGCTGGCCAGGCCTCGGGGCTCCCCTCTCCCTCCACGGGGTCACAGGCAGCACTTGGCTGGCTCTCGGGGCTTTTCTCCTCCCTTGTGTCGTGCCCGAGGTGGGGGGAGCTGGGCAGGGGCGATGCCCTCTGTTGAGCACCCGTGTAGGCCTCGTGCAGGCACTGCTTCCTCTGTGGGCTCCCAGGCAGGAGATGCAGGGACAAGGCCGAGGGCTGAGAGGAGGCCCCGGGGGCTGTGAGATGGAGCCCTCGGTGCGAGAGGAGGGTGTGTGGGGCTGGGGCTGGTTCAGCACGGAGCACCCAAGGCTTAGGGGCACCTCCCAGCACTCCCTGGCAGGGTGACATCGGCTGAACATGAGCAGCAGTGGCTGAGGGGGCCAAGGCTGCCATGAGCTCCCTGGCTTGGATCGGCCCTGGGGTGGCAGCAGGGGGAGGAGATGAATCGTCCCCCTGTGCTCGGTGCTGGTGAGGCCGCACCGCGAATCCCGGCTTCAGTTTTGGGTCCCTGTTGAGACCCAGCAGAAAATATGGGCTGTTCTGCTGCCGCCCTTTGCCCAGCAGCAGCCGCCCCCATTGGACTGGGTGTCATGGTAGAAATCCTTGGTGGCACTGGTGAAAATGGGGTCAGTGCTGTCATGGTACAGCAGGAAAGAAGCTGCTTCTGGGAGGAAGAGGGCCAGAGGGAGCTGTAAGGACAGCAGGGGACCTCAGGAGTGGCAGGAAGTTCTCTGAGAAAAGTCTTGAGGGACTGCTGCTTGGACACCTTTTACAGGAAGTTTTCTTTAATGACTGTATTACAGAACCGCCATTCAGAAACTTAATGATCCCACCCAAGATCCCCCTGAACCCCCCCCACTCTCCCTACTCCCCAGTTCCCTTAGGAACCCCCTCAAAGTTTACAGGATTTGTCCCCCTGGGAAAAGGTGAGGGCGTGGGAGGGGACAGAGCAGTCCATGGGTGTGAGCAGCACAGGCTGCACAGAGACCCAGAAGCACAGATGGTCCCAGTGCTGTGTTGTGCCGGCTCCATTCCACGTCCAGTCAGTCCCCCTGGTGTCCTGGGGCCCGGCGGGTGCCCCAGCTGCTGCTCTGGCCCGGGCCTGGCCACCTCCTGGGCCCCCCTCCTACTGCTGCCGGCGGGGAGGCCTCTTCTTGAGGGGTGCTGTGGGCTCGGGGCTGCTGGCCCTCCTCTTCGGGGCTCTCCGGGGCTGCCCAGGGGAGCTCTGGCCGCCTGTGCTGGGCGAGGACGGCCCTGCCACAGCCCCCTCGGGTTCCTGCTGCAGCTCTTCCTGCTCTACGTGGGCAGCAGCGGGGGCAGAGGTGCCGGGAGCCTCGTTGAGGGCAGCCGACGGGGCGCTGGGAAGCTCTTGAGCCCCAGAGGTGTCAGGGCTGCTGGAGGGCGCTGGAGCGGGGTCAGCAGAAGCCCCTGTGGAGGCAGTGGGGCCGGGGGCAGCTGTGGGGCTGCTCTCCAGCTGCGGGGTGGCACGGGCAGCCTCCAGGCGTCTGCCTCGCCGGGCAAGGCCGTGGCGCCGGTCCCGCATGGCCCGGAGGAGGCGGCTCACAAAGGTGCTGCTGTGCTGGCCCAGGGCCTCCTGCAGCACCTGGGTGAGGATGTCCCTGTCCAGGCCAAAGCGGCGCAGCCTGCTCAGGATGAGCCTCTGGGCCTCCGACGATCCCACGCTGGTGTCCTCGAGGATCAGCCCCAGCTCCTGGTGCAGCCGGGGCAGCAGGCGCCGGGGCAGAGCTGGGTGTCGCCGGAACACAAAGGGCGAAATTCGGAAAATGAGTCTTCGCCCAAGAGCCCTGGGCACCACCCTCGCAGCTGAGGGCTGCGACGCAGCAGGGTGACGGTGGCTGTGAGCGGCCTCGTGTCCCTGAGCTCCCCCTCTCAGCAGGGTGACAACTGATGTTGTCTCAGGGGGTTCCAGGGCGTTGTCGCTTGCTGTCCACAAGCGCTCGATGCTCCCTCTGCAGAGGGGGCAGTTGGCTCTGCAGCGAGCCCACTGCCGGATGCAGCTGGAGCAGAAGGAGTGGAGGCACGGCACGACACGGGCAGCATCGTCCTGGCTGCCCAGGCAGATGGCACAGCGGTCAGCTTCCTCTTCAGCCATGGCCTGCACTGGCTGCACTGGGCTGGGGGAAGCTGGGGATGGGCAAGAGGCGCCTCTCACCGGCGCCGCAGCAGCGCAAATGCCCCTGGAGAAGGAAGAGAGGCCTCGGTCACTGGTTGGACGTGGCAGGGGTGGAAGACATGCGCAGGACCCTCAGGAAGGGAACCCTCCCAGATCCCTAAGGCCACGTTTGAACACACAGCTCACCTCTCTTTCTACAGGTGTCTCTCCCTCCTGCCTGTGGGTGGGTGGCTTTGGGAAGGTTGTCCAGCAGGACACAGGGCCTGGCCACCAGCACAAGAGTAGTCCTTCAGTCTGGCGAGCTGCTCAGCTGGAGTGAGGGCACCTGAGCAGTGACAGGCGCTTGGGTCACAATCCGTTGCTAGGTAACAATGGAACCCATGGCCAGGGGACGTCCCCCTGGTCCATCCTCACCCACGGTACTCGGCCCAGCAGCGCTGCGTCCCCAGCACCCATGTCTGGGGTTACTGCAACGCCCCTGCCCCCTCCGTGCCCCCATCTCGGCCCTTGTGCTCGGGCATCGCTCTTGGATGGCAGGAAGCGAGGCCTCAGCCGTGCCTTCCCAGAGCCCCCTCAGGTTACTGTGGCCGTGGCCAACATGTCCAGGCCCAGGGGGCGAGAGGAGGCCCTCACTGACACCTGGTGCCTCCCTGGGAGGCTGCAGGACAAAGTGCCCCAGGCTCTGCCCTCAGCCCGGCCCTGCTGGCCAGGCCTCGGGGCTCCCCTCTCCCTCCACGGGGTCACAGGCAGCACTTGGCTGGCTCTCGGGGTTTTTCTCCTCCCTTGTGTCGTGCCCGAGGTGGGGGGAGCTGGGCAGGGGCGATGCCCTCTGTTGAGCACCCGTGTAGGCCTCGTGCAGGCACTGCTTCCTCTGTGGGCTCCCAGGCAGGAGATGCAGGGACAAGGCCGAGGGCTGAGAGGAGGCCCCGGGGGCTGTGAGATGGAGCCCTCGGTGCGAGAGGAGGGTGTGTGGGGCTGGGGCTGGTTCAGCACGGAGCACCCAAGGCTTAGGGGCACCTCCCAGCACTCCCTGGCAGGGTGACATCGGCTGAACATGAGCAGCAGTGGCTGAGGGGGCCAAGGCTGCCATGAGCTCCCTGGCTTGGATCGGCCCTGGGGTGGCAGCAGGGGGAGGAGATGAATCGTCCCCCTGTGCTCGGTGCTGGTGAGGCCGCACTGCGAATCCCGGCTTCAGTTTCGGGCCCCTCAGTACAGGAAAGACCTTGAGGGGCTGGAGCACATCCAGAGAAGGGAATGGAGCTGGGGAAGGGTCTGGAGAACAGGGGTGGTGGGAGTGACTGAGGGACCTGGGGCTGTTCATTCCGGAGAAGAGAAGGTAGATGGGAGACCTGATTGCTCTCTGCAGCTCCTGGAAAGGAAGTTTAAACCTGGTGGCTGCTGGGCTCTTCTCTCAAATAATAAGAGATAGGATGAGAGGAAAAGGCCTTGAGTTGTGCCAAAGGAGATTTAGATTGGATATTGGGAAAAAATTCTTTACAGAAAGAGGGGTGAAGGCCTGGCAGAGGCTGCCCAGGGCAGTGGTGGAGTCTCCATCCCTGGAGGGTTTCAAATATCGTGTGGCCGTGGCACATGGGGCCATGGCTTATGAGGCACAGTGGGACTGGGATGGCTGCTGGACTGGGTGAGCTTCGAGGCCTATTCCAACCATATCCATTCCATGATTCTATGAAATGAGAGGCCTCTGTTAGTGATCTCTCCCTTTGCCAAGACAGTGAGTCCATGGATATGGGCAGCAAAATGGTGAAAATTAGCTGAGCTCTGTTCTGCTTCAGTTGGGTTTGGCTTTTGGATTTGAATGTAGTAGACGGTCTGTTCTTGATCTGCTCCGATGGCAAGCGCAGAGAATAAAGACAGCCAGAAGTGAACACTGTCATGGTGGTCTCTCTCCAGCACCTCCAGTTGTTCTGCCTCCCTTGAAGCAGCGAGTCTCGCCCACTGGACTGGCAGGCTCTGGCCAAAGAGCCTCCCTTCTTTGGGGAGCAAGTGTGCAGCTTGTTGCTGTGCTCAGTCCCACTGTGCTTGGGGACTCCTGGCCGTGGAGCAGCTCTGGGGATGCTGGCACCAAGCTTGCGGCGCTGGGGTCCCCCTGCTCCAAGCCAAGGCAGCTCAGTGCTCTGCTCCTCCTGTGCTCTGCTCCGGCTGGGAAGCCAAGGGGGAGCATTCCCCCCCCTCCCCTGCTGTGGCAGTTGGGGTGGGGATGGCTGTGCCTGCCTTGCTAACAAGTGGCAAAGCTGATGGGGAGGGGCAGAGAGAAGCCCAGAACAGGGCGGGGTGTGTGCCTTGGGGGTGTGGGGGGTCTGTGTGGCTGCCTGTGAGGAGAGACTGGGCACAACAGGAATCTGAAGGCATCTGAAGCAGCTTGTGCTTGCTAGCCTAGCTGGGGCTGTGCCACCTTCCATTCCCCTCACCTCAGAAGAGCCTTGAGTGTTGAGACCCAGCAGAAAATATGGGCTGTTCTGCTGCCGCCCTTTGCCCAGCAGCAGCCGCCCCCATTGGACTGGGTGTCATGGTAGAAATCCTTGGTGGCACTGGTGAAAATGGGGTCAGTGCTGTCATGGTACAGCAGGAAAGAAGCTGCTTCTGGGAGGAAGAGGGCCAGAGGGAGCTGTAAGGACAGCAGGGGACCTCAGGTGTGGCAGGAAGTTCTCTGAGAAAGTCTTGAGGGACTGCTGCCTGGACACCATTTACAGGAAGTTTTCTTTAATGACTGTATTACAGAACCCCCATTCAGAAACTTAATGATCCCACCCAAGACCCCCCTGAACCCCCCCCACTCTCCCTACTCCCCAGTTCCCTTAGGAACCCCCTCAAAGTTTACAGGATTTGTCCCCCTGGGAAAAGGTGAGGGCGTGGGAGGGGACAGAGCAGTCCATGGGTGTGAGCAGCACAGGCTGCACAGAGACCCAGAAGCACAGATGGTCCCAGTGCTGTGTTGTGCCGGCTCCATTCCACGTCCAGTCAGTCCCCCTGGTGTCCTGGGGCCCGGCGGGTGCCCCAGCTGCTGCTCTGGCCCGGGCCTGGCCACCTCCTGGGCCCCCCTCCTACTGCTGCCGGCGGGGAGGCCTCTTCTTGAGGGGTGCTGTGGGCTCGGGGCTGCTGGCCCTCCTCTTCGGGGCTCTCCGGGGCTGCCCAGGGGAGCTCTGGCCGCCTGTGCTGGGCGAGGACGGCCCTGCCACAGCCCCCTCGGGTTCCTGCTGCAGCTCTTCCTGCTCTGTGTGGGCAGCAGCGGGGGCAGAGGTGCCGGGAGCCTCGTTGAGGGCAGACGACGGGGCGCTGGGAAGCTCTTGTGCCCCAGAGGTGTCAGGGCTGCTGGAGGGCGCTGCAGCGGGGTCAGCAGAAGCCCCTGTGGAGGCAGTGGGGCCGGGGGCAGCTGTGGGGCTGCTCTCCAGCTGCGGGGTGGCACGGGCAGCCTCCAGGCGTCTGCCTCGCCGGGCAAGGCCGTGGCGCCGGTCCCGCATGGCCCGGAGGAGGCGGCTCACAAAGGTGCTGCTGTGCTGGCCCAGGGCCTCCTGCAGCACCTGGGTGAGGATGTCCCTGTCCAGGCCAAAGCGGCGCAGCCTGCAGAGGATGAGCCTCTGGGCCTCCGACGATCCCACGCTGGTGTCCTCGAGGATCAGCCCCAGCTGCTGGTGCAGCCGGGGCAGCAGGCGCCGGGGCAGAGCTGGGTGTCGCCGGAACACAAAGGGCGAAATTCGGAAAATGAGTCTTCGCCCAAGAGCCCTGGGCACCACCCTCGCAGCTGAGGGCTGCGACGCAGCAGGGTGACGGTGGCTGTGAGCGGCCTCGTGTCCCTGAGCTCCCCCTCTCAGCAGGGTGACAACTGATGTTGTCTCAGGGGGTTCCAGGGCGTTGTCGCTTGCTGTCCACAAGCGCTCGATGCTCCCTCTGCAGAGGGGGCAGTTGGCTCTGCAGCGAGCCCACTGCCGGATGCAGCTGGAGCAGAAGGAGTGGAGGCACGGCACGACACGGGCAGCATCGTCCTGGCTGCCCAGGCAGATGGCACAGCGGTCAGGTTCCTCTTCGGCCATGGCCTGCACTGGGCTGGGGGAAGCTGGGGATGGGCAGGAGGCGCCTCTCGCCGGCCCCGCAGCAGCGCGAGTGCCCCTGGAGAAGAAAGAGAGGCCTCGGTCACTGTTTGGACGTGACAGGGTTGGAAGACATGTCCAGGACCCTCAGAAAGGGAACCCTCCCAGATCCCTAAGGCCAGCTGTGGCCCCAGCACTCGTGTCTGGTGTTACTGCAACACCCCTGCCCCCTCCGTGCCCCCATCTCGGCCCTTGTGCTCGGGCATCGCTCTTGGATGGCATTGAGCGAGGCCTCAGCCGTGCCTTCCCAGAGCCCCCTCAGGTCACTGTGGCCGTGGCCAACATGTCCAGGCCCAGGGGGCGAGAGGAGGCCCTCACTGACACCTGGTGCCTCCCTGGGAGGCTGCAGGACAAAGTGCCCCAGGCTCTGCCCTCAGCCCGGCCCTGCTGGCCAGGCCTCGGGGCTCCCCTCTCCCTCCACGGGGTCACAGGCAGCACTTGGCTGGCTCTCGGGGCTTTTCTCCTCCCTTGTGTCGTGCCCGAGGTGGGGGGAGCTGGGCAGGGGCGATGCCCTCTGTTGAGCACCCGTGTAGGCCTCGTGCAGGCACTGCTTCCTCTGTGGGCTCCCAGGCAGGAGATGCAGGGACAAGGCCGAGGGCTGAGAGGAGGCCCCGGGGGCTGTGAGATGGAGCCCTCGCCGCGAGAGGAGGGTGTGTGGGGCTGGGGCTGGTTCAGCACGGAGCACCCAAGGCTTAGGGGCACCTCCCAGCACTCCCTGGCAGGGTGACATCGGCTGAACATGAGCAGCAGTGGCTGAGGGGGCCAAGGCTGCCATGAGCTCCCTGGCTTGGATCGGCCCTGGGGTGGCAGCAGGGGGAGGAGATGAATCGTCCCCCTGTGCTCGGTGCTGGTGAGGCCACACTGCGAATCCCGGCTTCAGTTTCGGGCCCCTCAGTACAGGAAAGACCTTGAGGGGCTGGAGCACATCCAGAGAAGGGAATGGAGCTGGGGAAGGGTCTGGAGAACAGGGGTGGTGGGAGTGACTGAGGGACCTGGGGCTGTTCATTCCGGAGAAGAGAAGGTAGATGGGAGACCTGATTGCTCTCTGCAGCTCCTGGAAAGGAAGTTTAAACCTGGTGGCTGCTGGGCTCTTCTCTCAAATAATAAGAGATAGGATGAGAGGAAAAGGCCTTGAGTTGTGCCAAAGGAGATTTAGATTGGATATTGGGAAAAAATTCTTTACAGAAAGAGGGGTGAAGGCCTGGCAGAGGCTGCCCAGGGCAGTGGTGGAGTCTCCATCCCTGGAGGGTTTCAAATATCGTGTGGCCGTGGCACATGGAGCCATGGCTTATGAGGCACAGTGGGACTGGGATGGCTGCTGGACTGGGTGAGCTTCGAGGCCTATTCCAACCATATCCATTCCATGATTCTATGAAATGAGAGGCCTCTGTTAGTGATCTCTCCCTTTGCCAAGACAGTGAGTCCATGGATATGGGCAGCAAAATGGTGAAAATTAGCTGAGCTCTGTTCTGCTTCAGTTGGGTTTGGCTTTTGGATTTGAATGTAGTAGACGGTCTGTTCTTGATCTGCTCCGATGGCAAGCGCAGAGAATAAAGACAACCAGAAGTGAACACTGTCATGGTGGTCTCTCTCCAGCACCTCCAGTTGTTCTGCCTCCCTTGAAGCAGCGAGTCTCGCCCACTGGACTGGCAGGCTCTGGCCAAAGAGCCTCCCTTCTTTGGGGAGCAAGTGTGCAGCTTGTTGCTGTGCTCAGTCCCACTGTGCTTGGGGACTCCTGGCCGTGGAGCAGCTCTGGGGATGCTGGCACCAAGCTTGCGGCGCTGGGGTCCCCCTGCTCCAAGCCAAGGCAGCTCAGTGCTCTGCTCCTCCTGTGCTCTGCTCCGGCTGGGAAGCCAAGGGGGAGCATTCCCCCCCCTCCCCTGCTGTGGCAGTTGGGGTGGGGATGGCTGTGCCTGCCTTGCTAACAAGTGGCAAAGCTGATGGGGAGGGGCAGAGAGAAGCCCAGAACAGGGCGGGGTGTGTGCCTTGGGGGTGTGGGGGGTCTGTGTGGCTGCCTGTGAGGAGAGACTGGGCACAACAGGAATCTGAAGGCATCTGAAGCAGCTTGTGCTTGCTAGCCTAGCTGGGGCTGTGCCACCTTCCATTCCCCTCACCTCAGAAGAGCCTTGAGTGTTGAGACCCAGCAGAAAATATGGGCTGTTCTGCTGCCGCCCTTTGCCCAGCAGCAGCCGCCCCCATTGGACTGGGTGTCATGGTAGAAATCCTTGGTGGCACTGGTGAAAATGGGGTCAGTGCTGTCATGGTACAGCAGGAATGAAGCTGCTTCTGGGAGGAAGAGGGCCAGAGGGAGCTGTAAGGACAGCAGGGGACCTCAGGTGTGGAAGGAAGTTCTCTGAGAAAGTCTTGAGGGACTGCTGCCTGGACACCATTTACAGGAAGTTTTCTTTAATGACTGTATTACAGAACCCCCATTCAGAAACTTAAAGATCCAACCCAAGACCCCCCTGAACCCCCCCCCACTCTCCCTACTCCCCAGTTCCCTTAGGAACCCCCTCAAAGTTTACAGGATTTGTCCCCCTGGGAAAAGGTGAGGGCGTGGGAGGGGACAGAGCAGTCCATGGGTGTGAGCAGCACAGGCTGCACAGAGACCCAGAAGCACAGATGGTCCCAGTGCTGTGTTGTGCCGGCTCCATTCCACGTCCAGTCAGTCCCCCTGGTGTCCTGGGGCCCGGCGGGTGCCCCAGCTGCTGCTCTGGCCCGGGTCTGGCCACCTCCTGGGCCCCCCTCCTACTGCTGCCGGCGGGGAGGCCTCTTCTTGAGGGGTGCTGTGGGCTCGGGGCTGCTGGCCCTCCTCTTCGGGGCTCTCCGGGGCTGTCCAGGGGAGCTCTGGCCGCCTGTGCTGGGCGAGGACGGCCCTGCCACAGCCCCCTCGGGTTCCTGCTGCAGCTCTTCCTGCTCTACGTGGGCAGCAGCGGGGGCAGAGGTGCCGGGAGCCTCGTTGAGGGCAGCCGACGGGGCGCTGGGAAGCTCTTGTGCCCCAGAGGTGTCAGGGCTGCTGGAGGGCGCTGCAGCGGGGTCAGCAGAAGCCCCTGTGGAGGCAGTGGGGCCGGGGGCAGCTGTGGGGCTGCTCTCCAGCTGCGGGGTGGCACGGGCAGCCTCCAGGCGTGTGCCTCGCCGGGCAAGGCCGTGGCGCCGGTCCCGCATGGCCCGGAGGAGGCGGCTCACAAAGGTGCTGCTGTGCTGGCCCAGGGCCTCCTGCAGCACCTGGGTGAGGATGTCCCTGTCCAGGCCAAAGCGGCGCAGCCTGTTCAGGATGAGCCTCTGGGCCTCCGATGTTCCCAAGCTGGTGCCCTCGAGGATCAGCCCCAGCTCCTGGTGCAGCCGGGGCAGCAGGCGCCGGGGCAGAGCTGGGTGTCGCCGGAACACAAAGGGCGAAATTCGGAAAATGAGCCTTCGCCCAAGAGCCCTGGGCACCACCCTCGCAGCTGAGGGCTGCGACGCAGCAGGGTGACGGTGGCTGTGAGCGGCCTCGTGTCCCTGAGCTCCCCCTCTCAGCAGGGTGACAACTGATGTTGTCTCAGGGGGTTCCAGGGCGTTGTCGCTTGCTGTCCACAAGCGCTCGATGCTCCCTCTGCAGAGGGGGCAGTTGGCTCTGCAGCGAGCCCACTGCCGGATGCAGCTGGAGCAGAAGGAGTGGAGGCACGGCACGACACGGGCAGCATCGTCCTGGCTGCCCAGGCAGATGGCACAGCGCTCAGGTTCCTCTTCGGCCATGGCCTGCACTGGGCTGGGGGAAGCTGGGGATGGGCAGGAGGCGCCTCTCGCCGGCCCCGCAGCAGCGCGAGTGCCCCTGGAGAAGAAAGAGAGGCCTCGGTCACTGTTTGGACGTGACAGGGTTGGAAGACATGTCCAGGACCCTCAGAAAGGGAACCCTCCCAGATCCCTAAGGCCAGCTGTGGCCCCAGCACTCGTGTCTGGTGTTACTGCAACACCCCTGCCCCCTCCGTGCCCCCATCTCGGCCCTTGTGCTCGGGCATCGCTCTTGGATGGCATTGAGCGAGGCCTCAGCCGTGCCTTCCCAGAGCCCCCTCAGGTCACTGTGGCCGTGGCCAACATGTCCAGGCCCAGGGGGCGAGAGGAGGCCCTCACTGACACCTGGTGCCTCCCTGGGAGGCTGCAGGACAAAGTGCCCCAGGCTGTGCCCTCAGCCCGGCCCTGCTGGCCAGGCCTCGGGGCTCCCCTCTCCCTCCACGGGGTCACAGGCAGCACTTGGCTGGCTCTCGGGGCTTTTCTCCTCCCTTGTGTCGTGCCCGAGGTGGGGGGAGCTGGGCAGGGGCGATGCCCTCTGTTGAGCACCCGTGTAGGCCTCGTGCAGGCACTGCTTCCTCTGTGGGCTCCCAGGCAGGAGATGCAGGGACAAGGCCGAGGGCTGAGAGGAGGCCCCGGGGGCTGTGAGATGGAGCCCTCGGTGCGAGAGGAGGGTGTGTGGGGCTGGGGCTGGTTCAGCACGGAGCACCCAAGGCTTAGGGGCACCTCCCAGCACTCCCTGGCAGGGTGACATCGGCTGAACATGAGCAGCAGTGGCTGAGGGGGCCAAGGCTGCCATGAGCTCCCTGGCTTGGATCGGCCCTGGGGTGGCAGCAGGGGGAGGAGATGAATCGTCCCCCTGTGCTCGGTGCTGGTGAGGCCGCACCGCGAATCCCGGGTTCAGTTTCGGGCCCCTCAGTACAGGAAAGACCTTGAGGGGCTGGAGCACATCCAGAGAAGGGAATGGAGCTGGGGAAGGGTCTGGAGAACAGGGGTGGTGGGAGTGACTGAGGGACCTGGGGCTGTTCATTCCGGAGAAGAGAAGGTAGATGGGAGACCTGATTGCTCTCTGCAGCTCCTGGAAAGGAAGTTTAAACCTGGTGGCTGCTGGGCTCTTCTCTCAAATAATAAGAGATAGGATGAGAGGAAAAGGCCTTGAGTTGTGCCAAAGGAGATTTAGATTGGATATTGGGAAAAAATTCTTTACAGAAAGAGGGGTGAAGGCCTGGCAGAGGCTGCCCAGGGCAGTGGTGGAGTCTCCATCCCTGGAGGGTTTCAAATATCGTGTGGCCGTGGCACATGGGGCCATGGCTTATGAGGCACAGTGGGACTGGGATGGCTGCTGGACTGGGTGAGCTTCGAGGCCTATTCCAACCATATCCATTCCATGATTCTATGAAATGAGAGGCCTCTGTTAGTGATCTCTCCCTTTGCCAAGACAGTGAGTCCATGGATATGGGCAGCAAAATGGTGAAAATTAGCTGAGCTCTGTTCTGCTTCAGTTGGGTTTGGCTTTTGGATTTGAATGTAGTAGATGGTCTGTTCTTGATCTGCTCCGATGGCAAGCGCAGAGAATAAAGACAACCAGAAGTGAACACTGTCATGGTGGTCTCTCTCCAGCACCTCCAGTTGTTCTGCCTCCCTTGAAGCAGCGAGTCTCGCCCACTGGACTGGCAGGCTCTGGCCAAAGAGCCTCCCTTCTTTAGGGAGCAAGTGTGCAGCTTGTTGCTGTGCTCAGTCCCACTGTGCTTGGGGACTCCTGGCCGTGGAGCAGCTCTGGGGATGCTGGCACCAAGCTTGCGGCGCTGGGGTCCCCCTGCTCCAAGCCAAGGCAGCTCAGTGCTCTGCTCCTCCTGTGCTCTGCTCCGGCTGGGAAGCCAAGGGGGAGCATTCCCCCCCCTCCCCTGCTGTGGCAGTTGGGGTGGGGATGGCTGTGCCTGCCTTGCTAACAAGTGGCAAAGCTGATGGGGAGGGGCAGAGAGAAGCCCAGAGCAGGGCGGGGTGTGTGCCTTGGGGGTGTGGGGGGTCTGAGTGGCTGCCTGTCAGGAGAGACTGGGCACAACAGGAATCTGAAGGCATCTGAAGCAGCTTGTGCTTGCTAGCCTAGCTGGGGCTGTGCCACCTTCCATTCCCCTCACATCAGAAGAGCCTTGAGTGTTGAGACCCAGCAGAAAATATGGGCTGTTCTGCTGCCGCCCTTTGCCCAGCAGCAGCCGCCCCCATTGGACTGGCTGTCATGGTAGAAATCCTTGGTGGCACTGGTGAAAATGGGGTCAGTGCTGTCATGGTACAGCAGGAAAGAAGCTGCTTCTGGGAGGAAGAGGGCCAGAGGGAGCTGTAAGGACAGCAGGGGACCTCAGGTGTGGCAGGAAGTTCTCTGAGAAAGTCTTGAGGGACTGCTGCCTGGACACCATTTACAGGAAGTTTTCTTTAATGACTGCATTACAGAACCCCCATTCAGAAACTTAATGATCCCACCCAAGACCCCCCTGAACCCCCCCCACTCTCCCTACTCCCCAGTTCCCTTAGGAACCCCCTCAAAGTTTACAGGATTTGTCCCCCTGGGAAAAGGTGAGGGCGTGGGAGGGGACAGAGCAGTCCATGGGTGTGAGCAGCACAGGCTGCACAGAGACCCAGAAGCACAGATGGTCCCAGTGCTGTGTTGTGCCGGCTCCATTCCACGTCCAGTCAGTCCTCCTGGTGTCCTGGGGCCCGGCGGGTGCCCCAGCTGCTGCTCTGGCCCGGGCCTGGCCACCTCCTGGGCCCCCCTCCTACTGCTGCCGGCGGGGAGGCCTCTTCTTGAGGGGTGCTGTGGGCTCGGGGCTGCTGGCCCTCCTCTTCGGGGCTCTCCGGGGCTGCCCAGGGGAGCTCTGGCCGCCTGTGCTGGGCGAGGACGGCCCTGCCACAGCCCCCTCGGGTTCCTGCTGCCGCTCTTCCTGCTCTGTGTGGGCAGCAGCGGGGGCAGAGGTGCCGGGAGCCTCGTTGAGGGCAGCCGACGGGGCGCTGGGAAGCTCTTGAGCCCCAGAGGTGTCAGGGCTGCTGGAGGGCACTGCAGCGGGGTCAGCAGAAGCCCCTGTGGAGGCAGTGGGGCCGGGGGCAGCTGTGGGGCTGCTCTCCAGCTGCGGGGTGGCACGGGCAGCCTCCAGGCGTCTGCCTCGCCGGGCAAGGCCGTGGCGCCGGTCCCGCATGGCCCGGAGGAGGCGGCTCACAAAGGTTCTGCTGTGCTGGCCCAGGGCCTCCTGCAGCACCTGGGTGAGGATGTCCCTGTCCAGGCCAAAGCGGCGCAGCCTGCTCAGGATGAGCCTCTGGGCCTCCGACGATCCCAAGCTGGTGTCCTCGAGGATCAGCCCCAGCTGCTGGTGCAGCCGGGGCAGCAGGCGCCGGGGCAGAGCTGGGTGTCGCCAGAACACAAAGGGCGAAATTCGGAAAATGAGCCTTCGCCCAAGAGCCCTGGGCACCACCCTCGCAGCTGAGGGCTGCGACGCAGCAGGGTGACGGTGGCTGTGAGCGGCCTCGTGTCCCTGAGCTCCCCCTCTCAGCAGGGTGACAACTGATGTTGTTTCAGGAGGTTCCAGGGCGTTGTCGCTTGCTGTCCACAAGCGCTCGATGCTCCCTCTGCAGAGGGGGCAGTTGGCTCTGCAGCGAGCCCACTGCCGGATGCAGCTGGAACAGAATGAGTGGAGGCACGGCACGACACGGGCAGCATCGTCCTGGCTGCCCAGGCAGATGGCACAGCGCTCAGGTTCCTCTTCGGCCATGGCCTGCACCGGCTGCACTGGGCTGGGGGAAGCTGAGAATGGGCAAGAGGCGCCTCTCGCCGGCGCCGCCGCACCTGAGCAGTGACAGGCGCTTGGGTCACAATTCGTTGCTAGGTAACAATGGAACCCATGGCCAGGGGACGTCCCCCTGGTCCATCCTCACCCACGGTACTCGGCCCAGCAGCGCTGCGTCCCCAGCACCCGTGTCTGGGGTTACTGCAACGCCCCTGCCCCCTCCGTGCCCCCATCTCGGCCCTTCTGCTTGGGCATAGCTCTTGGATGGCAGGAAGCGAGGCCTCAGCCATGCCTTCCCAGAGCCCCCTCAGGTCACTGTGGCCGTGGCCAACAGGCCCAGGCCCAGGGGGCGAGAGGAGGCCCTCACTGACACCTGGTGCCTCCCTGGGAGGCTGCAGGACAAAGTGCCCCAGGCTCTGCCCTCAGCCCGGCCCTGCTGGCCAGGCCTCGGGGCTCCCCTCTCCCTCCACGGGGTCACAGGCAGCACTTGGCTGGCTCTCGGGGCTTTTCTCCTCCCTTGTGTCGTGCCCGAGGTGGGGGGAGCTGGGCAGGGGCGATGCCCTCTGTTGAGCACCCGTGTAGGCCTCGTGCAGGCACTGCTTCCTCTGTGGGCTCCCAGGCAGGAGATGCAGGGACAAGGCCGAGGGCTGAGAGGAGGCCCCGGGGGCTGTGAGATGGAGCCCTCGGTGCGAGAGGAGGGTGTGTGGGGCTGGGGCTGGTTCAGCACGGAGCACCCAAGGCTTAGGGGCACCTCCCAGCACTCCCTGGCAGGGTGACATCGGCTGAACATGAGCAGCAGTGGCTGAGGGGGCCAAGGCTGCCATGAGCTCCCTGGCTTGGATCGGCCCTGGGGTGGCAGCAGGGGGAGGAGATGAATCGTCCCCCTGTGCTCGGTGCTGGTGAGGCCGCACCGCGAATCCCGGGTTCAGTTTTGGGTCCCTGTTGAAACCCAGCAGAAAATATGGGCTGTTCTGCTGCCGCCCTTTGCCCAGCAGCAGCCGCCCCCATTGGACTGGGTGTCATGGTAGAAATCCTTGGTGGCACTGGTGAAAATTGGGTCAGTGCTGTCATGGTACAGCAGGAATGAAGCTGCTTCTGGGAGGAAGAGGGCCAGAGGGAGCTGTAAGGACAGCAGGGGACCTCAGGAGTGGCACGAAGTTCTCTAAGAAAAGTCTTGAGGGACTGCTGCCTGGACACCTTTTACAGGAAGTTTTCTTTAATGACTATATTACAGGACCCCCATTTAGAAACTTAATGATCCCACCCAAGACCCCCCTGAACCCCCCCCACTCTCCCTACTCCCCAGTTCCCTTAAGAACCCCCTGAAAGTTTACAGGATTTGTCCCCCTGGGAAAAGGTGAGGGCGTGGGAGGGGACAGAGCAGTCCATGGGTGTGAGCAGCACAGGCTGCACAGAGACCCAGAAGCACAGATGGTCCCAGTGCTGTGTTGTGCCGGCTCCATTCCACGTCCAGTCAGTCCCCCTGGTGTCCTGGGGCCTGGTGGGTGCCCCAGCTGCTTCAGTTGTACCATGTGAGGTTTATATTGGATATTGGTAAACATTTTTTAATAGGAAGTGTTTTCAAGTACTGCCAGAGGCTGCCCAAGGCAGTGGTGGATTCCCCTTCCCTGGAGGTTTTTAACAGCTGCATATATATGATGCTTAGGGACAGGGTTTAGTGGTGGTGTTGGCAGTGTAAGGTTTACATTTGTATTTGATGATCTTAGATGTCTTTTCCAACCTAAAGTTTTCTCTGAACCCCCTAAAAATTGTGGGAAATGCTTCCAGGAGGAAGGAGTTGAGAGACAGAGCAAGTGGAGGTCCTGACAGCCACCCCTGGCATGAAAAGAAAGCAGGAGCAGTGGGGCTTGGCCTTACACAGCTCTCAGACATGGGCTTCGGTTCTTAATTTCAGTTAAAATCATTTTCAGAGTCAGTTGTTTGTTGTGGCTATGACAGGCATTTTTGGTCTCTCCCAGGTTTCTTTTGAGCCTTGTTTAATTTCTTTGCCTCGACAACTTCCTGCAGTGATGAATTCTGCAGTTTAATTAAACATTGTGAGAAAAAGTACTTCCTCTTCTCAGGTTTGAATTTCCTGTCCCAGCAATCCCAGGGCAGGACAGTTTCCACATCCCAATTTTACTACTTTTGAGGTGAAATGGGGAGAAATTCTGGGAGATGTGGCTGGGCAAGACCTGAGACCTGGTGGCTGGGGCTCTGAAAGCTTTGACCCATGACTTGTTGCCACGTGTTGGGAGGTCAGTGGGTTCTCTGCTTTCAAGGTGGATATGTCACATCAAGAGGAGGGTCAACACCTGCAGCCTTTGAGTTGGCACCTGGGATCTTCTGCAGTCTTGGCTGAGGCAGTTCCTCTAATCCTTTTAATTCTTACGGAATTAAAAATGACTCAAAGGGAAACAACTTGATTTTAGAGAATTCCTGTGGTTCGAGCAAATATGCATTTCCCTGTCGCTGTTAATATCTCAGACCTTGATCCTCCTCCAAATGCTCATGCATGTTTGCAAATTGACAGCTTGCAAATGAGCTGTCCCTTTGACTCTCAAGGAGTGCAGGGACAGGACAAGGGGGAATTGGTTTAAGCTGAAAGAGGGGATGAGATCTTAGGAAGAAATGTTCTCCTGTGAGGGTGGGGAGGCCCTGGCACAGGTGGTGGCTGCCCCATCCCTGGAGGTGTTCAAGGCCAGGCTGGATGGGGCTTTGAGCCCCCTGATCCAGTGGGAGGTGTCCCTGCCCATGGCAGGGGGGGGGAGCTGGCTGGGCTTTGATGTCCCTTCCAATCCAAACCATTCCATGATTCTGTGCTCCTGGAGTGGGAATGTTTGCTGGGATCATGAATTATTAAAGGTGAAAGATGCTTTCAAATGCAACATGCTGGCCATATTTTCCAACATGTTGCATTGCCTGGCAATAAAAAATCCATTTCCAGGTTTGGAAGGGGATTTAGAGGGGAGGTTTGGAGTGAAGTAACACTTGTTTTTGGCATGAAGTCGATCCCTTCTCCAGACCTGACTTCCACTGGATGGAGCCATTCCTTTCTGCCTGCTGTTGTGTAAAGCCTTTTCTTCTCCAGACGCTTCTTTTGGGCCCTGTTCAAACTCCCCGGTCTTTCTTTGTAGCACAAATAGTGCCCTGTTGGAAGATATTGCTGCATTTGCTGCCATCTAATGGGAGAATTTAGCCGTGGGGACCTCAACTCTTTCTTCTGGAAGCAAATCAAAACATTTTCCTACACAATCCTGCTGCCACGAGGCAAAGCAGCAGCATCCACACAGAACTGAAGCGAATTTAGGGGAAGGGAAAAGCTGATTTGATGGATGGCGTCAGCGTGTGTGTGTCTGGGCAGCTCCGTGCAGGGTCACACAGCTGGAACTCTGGTGTTATTAGAAATCCAGCTCTTGTTGCCACTGTATTTTTCTAAAGTAGAATCTGGCAACTCTAATACGTTGCCATAATATGAATAATAAAGGCAACAAAGAGCAAACCCATCTGAGTTGAAGTATTTCTTGAAAGAACCCTCTTTAAATACATCTGCTGAACAGGCAGGGCATGAGGTAACATAACATGAAATATAACATTTTTAATGTTGTTTATTCAGTCTGCATGTCTTTCTCTGCAAAAATAGTCCCCTGCATCAAGCTGCAAAAAGAAAAAGCCCTTGAAATTGTGACATTTGCTTTTTCATATTCTTCACTCTGCTTTTGGTAAAGAAGCACTGTGCAGCAGCTTGCTCTTCCCTGCCCATCCTCAGATCTGCTGCAATGGGGCAAGAATCTGCAATGAAAAGAGCTCTTGCAAGCATTTATCTGTTCACATATCCTACTAGTGCTGCTTTTATTATCCTAAACGTGCTCTTGGGGCTTTGGAATTCAATTTGAGCAAAGATTTTAGTAGTTTTCTATCAAGACCCATCACTGCTCACTGGCACAATAAACCAGGAAAGAGAAAAACTAGCTTTGCCTTGCCTAATTGGAGAGGCTTACAAAGTGCATTTAGGAAATATATTGCATATTTTACTGTTCCAGATCAAATCTGATCAGACTGCAAAGGCAGAGCAAAAGGGACCACTGCACAGCAGCACTGCTGGCCCAAACCTCCCTTAATTTAAACACTGGGTGACTCCTGGGTATTCATTTCTTGTATCTCAAGATTCGATTTTGCTCCCTGCTGCTTCCAGTGTTGTTCCAGCATCTCAGATCCAGTTGGGTTTCTTTTCTGCCTCTGTCCTTAGCCTGCTCTTTGTCTCCAAAAGAAAGTGGTAAAGTCTCCTAACAAGTATCTAGGAGGGCTCATCTGCTCTGGGATGGCTGCAGGAGATGAGTGGGGAAGGGGTCAGGTGACAGCCAGCTCCTCCATGGCAGCTCTTGCTCTCAGCTTCCAAGGAAGACCAGGCAGGGCAGACACCCGGGCACTGGTGATGCTGTCTGAGGAATGGTTTTATGCTTTCCTGGCTGTCACTGCAGTCCCAGATCACGGCAGGGGGAGTCTGCCCATCACCAGCAGCAGCCCTTTTTCTTCTGGGTTGGCTTTGGTGCCTCTTCTGCTTTCTTTTTCAATTCATCTTCATGAACTTTGAGCAACCTGGGAGAAAAGGAAGCAAATTAGCTGGGTATTTCCTGCATATTTTGTATTGCTGTGCTATTTGTCTTGACAAGCATTGGGAAAGGCAGCTCAGCATGGCTGAAAGGATTTAAGAGCCTTCCAGCCCAGCATGATTGGAGAACCGTGGGCTCTGCTAAAAATGCCAACCTAAATCAAATCACAATTTATTTCAGTCAGACCAGGGAGAGATCAGCAGCATCCTGAGAAGGGGTTTATTAATCTCCTTGCAATGCTGACTATTCAGGAGACACCTTCTAGCACTTCTCTCCAGCTCATTCCAGCTGTGCAAACGCTGCTCTGAGTTTTCCCTGATGTTTGGGCACGTGGAATCTCCAGTGACGGCAAAAGATCAGTATCTGGAGTTCAAACAGCAAGGAGGGAGCCCATTAAATGCAGCACAGCTGTCAAAACCCAAGCACAGGCCTCACCTGATGAAGCTGACCATGGACTCAGAGACGTTGTGGCCCGAGGCAGCGCTGCATTCGTAGAACATGAGCTGATGCTCCTGGAAGACACAGAGCTCAAATGGAAATGTGTTCTTGTGTTGGAATAGCTTAACATGAGAGTAAATAGCCAAGGGACAGTCACAGTCAAGGGGAAACAGAAGGAGAAGGACTCAAGGATTAACAAATAACTCAATAGCTTATTTACTGGGAGGTGAGGATGATATCTCTTCTGTAAGGGTGGTGAGACACTGGCACAGGTTGCCCAGGGAGGTTGTGGATGCTCCACCCCTGGAGATGTTCAAAACCAGGTTGGGTGGAGCCTTGAGCCCCCTGATCCAGTGGGAGGTGTCCCTGCCCACTACAGGGGGGTGGAACTGGATGGGCTTTAAGATCCCTTCCAACCCAAACCATTCCATGATTCTCTGGGGTCTGTGATTCTCTGGTAGCTACGACACCAACATTTAGTACCAAGGAAAAGCTGACACTGGACAGGACAAGATGTGATGCCCTCTGGTTAGCAGAGTGAATACAGAGACATAACCAGGTGTTCTCAGGCCTTTTGTGCCTGCCAGTGACAGGTTTGTGAGCAAAGGCATCCAAGTCCTTGTCCTGCTGTCTGTGTTTATAAAACTGGCCAAAGGATACTGGCCTAAATCCTATAAGCTTTGAAATTACATCAGTAAAGGTGAAATCCTTCTCACCTGATTTTTATTAATTGTACTTTAAGCATTTCAGTCTCTTGGCTTGGTGGTTCTGTTGTTTATATGATGCTGGGAAGATGCACTTCACAAGAGAGAGAAGCAGAGCTGAGAATGTTTTAATTTATAGATCCCTTTCCATAAAGAGTTTTATCAGGGCGTGGTGCTGAGTAAAAACCAGAACAGCAAGGGGAAAGCAAGGCAGGGAAGGGTGAAAGATGGGTTCAGAGATCACTTTGCCACCCACTGATGCACAGGTTAAGGGCTTTCAGGTTTCTCCTGGTCCTCAGGCTGGGGGCATCCGTCCTTATCTAACGTGGGTGGTCAGGTTAGTGGAGCCGGGCACGTACCTTGGCCAGGCGTTCCCCTTCCTTCGTAGGGACCTCTCTCTCTGCAGCACAGTCGGTTTTGTTCCCAAGAAGCAGAATAACAACTCCATCATCTGCTCCTTCCTGGCCAATTAAAGAGGGGAGGATCAAGAGAATGTAAGAATCTCCCTCTAATCATAGCCAGCCTCACTGTCTGGGCACATCCTGGAGCACCACGAAGGACACCCGTGGATTTGGGCTGATAAGAGGCCTCAAATTCCTTAATTAGTTTAAAAATATTTAAGAAAAGGATTTTTTTTCCCCTTAAACCACCTGTCCTGCTCTGTTAACAGGGCAGAGCACTGGTTGAGACACACTTGCAGTAAATTCACTTTGTGTTCTACTTCATGAACCCTCCAGAAGATGCTCTGGTTGGGATTTACAGACACTGAACAAGGCATCATCCCATGTAGTGATGTTGTACTTTACTGAAAATCTCTGATGTTTTTAATAAGACACAATAAGTCACCTCTTGTTTCCCACGACTCGAAGTGGGCTATTCTTGATTTTAAAGCTTTATCAAAATCACTTTCAACATTTTCCATTCCTCTACCCTGGTTTTTAATTTTTAAAAAGTTGATCATTATTGTAATGATGCTTTCAACATACGAGGTTTGGAACAGGATGAGCTTTCAGGTCCCTTCCAACCCAAACCATTCCATGATTCTATGATACCCCAAGAAACATTGAAAAATGTGAAAATTATCAGTATCCAAATTTAAATCCTCAGAGAAAACTTCTTTTCTAACTAAAACAAAGCAAAATGCCTTTTGCAAAGCACTTGGCCACCCCCAGATGGGCATCCCGAGCCGGTGGCAGGGATCAGATGGGGAAATACTGATCTCAGAACCACCAGTTCCCAGGCCTCAAGGACAGAAGGAGGGGTTTCCTGCTTCACCCACCTGGATGCAGCTCAGCCAGTACCGCACGTCGGCGAAGGAGTACTCGGATGTGATGTCGTACATCAGCACCACCCCGTCTGCCTTCCGGAAGAACTGCTTGGTGATGCTGTGGTACCTGTGGGCATTTGAAATGCTCACCACTATGGGCCAAGGAGCTTTTTTGCCTAGGAGGGAGCTGAAATCCCAGTGGGAAAGCTAGGAATGCATGTCCTGCGAGGAACGGCTGAGGGACCTGGGGTTGCTTAGTTTGGAGGAGGCTGAGGGGAGACCTCATCACTGTCGACATCTGCCTGAAAGGGGCTGTGGGAGAGCGAGTGTTGATCTCTTCTCTCAAGTGACAGTGATGGGACAAGAGGAAATGGCCATGAGTTGTGCCAGGGGAGGTTCAGATTGGATATTGGGAAGAATTTCTTTACTAAAAGGGTTCTCAGGCTCTGACACAGCTGCCCAGGGAGGGGGTAGAGTCACCATCCCTGGAGGGGTTTAAAAAAAGGAGAGATGAGTTTTTGAGGGACAGGGTTTAGCAGATGATGGGTGTGGTTGGACTCAATGATCTCAAAGGTCTTTTCCAACCAGAAGATTCTATGGTTTGATGATTCTATGTCTACAAATAAAGGCTAAATCCAGGTTTTGGTCCTATTCTGATCATCGAGGCCGGACAAACAGCCTGTGTGCTTATTTTTATCTGAGTTACTTCCCCTGTTATTCTTTATCAGATCACACGCTGCAGAGTCTTTCCCCAAACAACCCCTCTTTTCTTTAGCAAAGGCAAAAACATTCATGGTCACCAAACTACAGGAAAACAGAAACCCACCAGTTCCTCTCCTCCAGGGAGCACAGCACCTCACCTTTCTTGACCAGCTGAGTCCCACAGGCGGAGAGCAAAGCGTTTGTTGTCCACAATGAGGTTTTTGATTTGATAATCCAGTCCTAGGAGACACAAAAAGGGATATTTTTGACACTATAGAGTTCATCCTTGCAACAGTGGCTTTAAATTGGAAGTGGGGGAGATTTAGATGGGACATTAGGAAGAAGTTGTTCATGCTGAGGGTGGGGAGGCCCTGGCCCAGGTTGCCCAGAGAAGCTGTGGCTGCCCCATCCCTGGAGGTGTTCAAGGCCAGGTTGGATGGGGCTTGGAGCCCCCTGATCCAGTGGGAGGTGTCCCTGCCCATGGCAGGGGGTGGGAACTGGATGGGCTTTGAGGTCCCTCCCAAACCAAACCCATGATTTAGGATGGATGGAGATGACACATGGTGCAGATGTGGTCTGAGGATGCAGTTCACGGGGACTGGTCCCAAGTCAGCCTCTGGTTTTTAGATCTTTTAATGGCTGGATTTTGGCAAGGTCTCTAATTTCATGATGAATAAACCCAGTTTGGTTAAGAGGGGAAAACAGAGCTGAAAGCAGACATAAAAGCACAAGGGTCATTGGCATTGGTGCCCTAGAGAGGGCAAGGAGGACCAGCATTGCTTGTTCAGGAGCTTCCAGGTGTGTGAAATTGGTGGCCCTGTTGGTGAGTGGCTTAGAGCACGTTTGAGGTGAGCTGTAATGGTCATGTAACGACCGCCAGGAGCTCGTGGGGTGAAGGAAGGGGAATTGCAGTGGTGACCCAGAGGGTGCTGGAGGACACCCACCTACTGTGGCAGTGAGGTGTGGGTTGAAGGTGTCGGCGTGCAGCCTGTACAGGAAAGATGTTTTGCCCACGTGGGAGTCCCCAACGAACAGCACATTGTAGAGGTGCTCTGGCTCCTGGGAGGCTTCAGGAGAACCTCTCGCTGCAGCTCCTGCCCCATCTGCAGATGCAGCCCCTGGGCTGGACTCGCCTTCCTGGCTCGTTTTCTGCCCAACCTCTTGCTTCTTCTCCTGTTGAGCAGCACTGAGGTCCTTGCTCTGTTCTCCCAAGAGCTGCCTCTGAAGCTGGATGCTGCTGTTTGCTGCATCCCACGGTGAGCTGTCTCCGAGGACCATCCCCAGCTGATCATTCCCAGCATCTTCCTCCCACTGGACCTCCGGGTGAAGGGTTGATGCTGGTGGCACCTCTTGTTTTGGAGGCTCAGCAGGTCTGGCAGGTACCTGCTCTGTCTCCATCACATGTGGTGGCTTCTCCTCTGGCTGCTGGGAAGCAATGCCAACCCTCACCTTGTCTGCCTGTGCTGAGCCCTGCTCCTGAAGCTCCCTTTGGGCTGCCTGTCCCGAAGGGCCTGGCCGCCGCACATCTGGAACGAGAACATCCTCCTGCATCAGTGTTTCCAGCTTTAGTGTGCTGGTTTGTAATGGCACCTCAGGGACCAGGGGAGCTGGGGCAGGTGCAGCATCATCATGGCCCTGCTTTAGCCCTAGACCACGAGTTCCCAATAAACTCTTCACCCCAGCCTCTGGCTTCTCTCCATGCACCACTTCCAGGCTCGGAGCCCCATCTAGAGGCCTCCTCTCTGCAGCAGCCCTTTCTCCCAGCTGTAATTCCAGTGTCTGGGTATCCCCCAGGATCTGCCCATCAGGACCACTGGGTGCTCCCAGCTTTGCTTCCAAACCAGGACCCTCGGGAGCAACAGCACACTCAGGATAGAAAGTGGCCTCAGCTGGAGAGGTCACAGGTGCACCAGCAGCTCCCTCCAATGTGTCTGTGGTGGGAGCTGCACACAGCCCGGCCTCTGGACCAGGAGCCTGGCTTTGGTCCCCTTCCTGCCACCCAGCTGCATCCAGGATTGTCAGATCTGCCTCTGTGCTCCCTCCCAAGGCTGATGTGAGCTCCTCCACCTCTGTAAGTGGCTGCATATTTGCATCAGAGCTCTGGTCCTCCAGCCTCTCCAGGATCCCAGCCTCCTCCCAGGGCTGCACACCTGCACCAGCCCCATCTCCCTGCCAGGCTCTGGTTCCCTGCAGACCCAGCACAGGTTCCTGTGGCAGCTCATGCTCACCTTGCCCTTGTGCCCCATCCTCAGCCTCCTCCACGAGCTCCGTGGCTGCTGGACCTTCTGCTGCTTGAGGGGTTTCTTTGCTGAGACCCCCACGCAGCTGTGTGTCTACCCAGGAGTTCTCTGCCTCCATTTCCACTAACTCTGGTTCATTGATCTGATCCAGGGGTTGCACATCTGGAGCCACGGCTCCTCCCTGCTCTGTATCCATGGAATGAGCCTCGTCCAGGGTGCCCAGATCTGCCTTTGTGCCCCTTCCTGGAGCTGTTTTGGGCTCATACACCTCTGAAAGTGGCTGCATGTCTGCATCAGAGCTGGGGTCTGCTGGTGTCTCCAGGATTACAGCCTCCTCCTGAGATTGCACCCTTGCACCAGCTCCCTCTCCCTGCCTGACCCCTGCTCCCTGTGGATCAAACACAGGTTCCTGTGGCAGCTCACGCTCACCCTGACCTTGTTCCTGACCCTCAGCCTCCTCCATGAGATGAATGGCTGCATGGTCCCCCCATCCATGCAGGATTTCTGGGCTGGCAGCCCCATGCAGGTGTGTATCTACCCAGGAATCCTCAGCCTCCACCAGTTTCACTATCTCTGGTTTATGCACCTGACCCTGGAGCTGCACATCTGGAGCCACGAGCCCTGCCTGCTCTGTGTCCAGGGAGCCAGCCTCACCCAGGGGCTGCAGATCTGCTTCTGCCCCCCGTCCTGGGGTCACTTTGAGCTCATCCACCTCTGCAAGCAGCTGCATGTTGGCATCAGTGCTCTGGTCCTCCAGTGTGTCCAGGCTTTCCTCCTCCTCCCGTGGCTGCAGACCTTCAGGAGCACCTTCTCCAGGCCCAACGGCCACTGCACAGGGGTGGAGCCCAAGCTCCTGTGGCAGCCCACACTTGTCCTGCCCTTGTGCCCCATCCTCTTCCATGAGCTCAACGGCCACTCCATCCTCCCCTCCCTGCAGGGTTTCTGGGCTGAGACCCTCACACAGCTGTGTGTCTACATGAAGGTCCTCTGCCTCCACCAGTTCCACTAACTCTGGTTCATCACCCTGATCCGCGGGTTTCACCTCCGGAGCCACGCTGCATCCCTGCTCTCTCCCCAGGTAACCAGCTTCACTCAAAGGCTGCACATCTTCCTCCATGCTGCCTCCTGGTGTCAATTCGAGCTCAACAGCCTCTGCAAGCAGCTGCATGTTGGCATCAGAGCTCTGATCCTCCAGTGTGCCCGGGGTTACAGCCTCCTCCCAAGGCTGCACGCCTGCACCAGCTCCCTCTCCCTGCCCGACTCCTGCTCCCTGAGGATGGAGCTCATGGGGCAGCTCCCACTCACCCTGCCCTTGTGCCCCACCCTCAGCCTCCTCCCTGGGCTCAGTGGCTGCTGGACCCTCCCCTCCCTGGGGTGTTTCTGGGCTGACACCCCCAGGTGGCTGTGCATCTACCCAGGAGTCCTCTGCCTCCACCACTTCCAGGGCCTGAGCCTTCACCAGGAAGAGCCCATCCTTGTCGATGCCCTCTCCCTGCACCAGTTCCAGCTCCTGCTCTTCCTCTGGGTAATGGACATCTCCATCCTCCTCCACTCCTGGCCTCTGCCCCCTAAACAACACCACGGGCAGAGGAGCAGGGTCCTTCCTGCCAGTGCTGCATTCATCAGCCTCACTTCCAGGCTGCTCCTCTGCACCAGTCCCCAAACCCTGCCCAAACTCTGCCCCGTTCAGCTCCACCAGGGGCTCGTGTGGCAGCTCATGCTCACCCTGCCCTCGTCCCTCATCCTCACCCTCATCCCCGAGCTGCAAGGCTGCATGGGCCCCACCTTCTTGAGGGGCTTCGGGACTGGGATCCTCACGCAGCTGCTTGTGTGCCCGAGATTCCTCTGTCCCCCCCTGTTCCAGTGCCTGAGCCTTAACTGGGAGCAGCCCACTCCTATCTGCCCCCCCTGTCGGTCTTTCTGTTGGGGAAGGGCCCTCCCCCTGCACTGCAGCAGCCCCTGGTTCCTCCCCCAGCCCTAACTCTGCTTTATTCACCTCCTCCAGGGGTTGCACACCTGGAACCACTCTCCCACCTTGCTCTGTCCCCGGGCAGCCTGGCTCACTCCGGGGCTGCTGAGCTACATCTGCCTCTGCAAGCAGCTGCACGTTGGCATCACCACTCTGGGCCTCCAGCTGTTGCACATCTGTTCCTGTGCCACCTCCCTGCACGTTGGTGGGTGGCACAGCCACTGGCAGCAGCCCCTCTGCACCCACACTTTCTCCCCACGCCGCATCTCCCATTGCAGACTCACCCTGTGGCTCTGCCTCCGGGGGCTGTGTTACCTCCACTTCCCCTTCCTCAGCCCCAGCTCTGCTGCTCTCTTCCTGCTCAGCTGGTGGCACCTTGGCATCTAAAGTCTCTCCCCAGGGCTGCACCTCCACATGGACACACTCTTCCTCCAGCATCCCAGGGTCAGGATCCACCGCCCCCTCCGGCAGGGCACCATCCCCCTGGGCTGCTCCCATTCGTACCTGCCCCTGGGATGCTGGCTCTGGCTCCAGGTGCTCTCCAGGCTTTCTTTCAAGTTCCTGGGAGCATCCTGATGTTTCCTCAGCCTCTTCCCCCAGCCCTGTGTCCCGGGGCTGTGCACACTCTTCCAGAGCTGGGCCAAGCTGCCATCCTGCTGCTAGACCTGCCTTCCCAGCCTCAGGTGGCCCCAAACCTGCCTCTGGATTTTCTCCTTGGCTTAATGCCACTTCCTCAGCCTCTCCCAGGAGTTCTGCCTTTTCCCAACCTGTTTTTTCCTGCGTCTCTCCTACTCCCTCCATCTCCATCAGCTCTTCTGCCTCCACGCTCTCTCCTGGTGCTCCTTCTGGATGCTCAGCTGCCTTTAACACCAGCTCCTTCACACCAGTTCCCTTTCCTTGCAGGAATAACGTCCTCCACTTCTCCTCTGGGCTCTCTCCCTGCTCTGCTCCCAGCTCCTGAGCCCCAGCTCCCGCAGACGCACCAGGCTGTGTCACATCTGGAGCACCAAGCTCAGCTGTCACTGCTCCCTCTTTCAGGTCTCCTCCGAACACCTTATGACTGAGGAGGGTCTCTTGCAGGACCCCTGTGGTTGTGCCAAAAGCTGTGGCTGCCTCCAGCCCTGTTTGGGGCTCAGCATCATCCTGGGGGTGAGGAGAACCATCTGCTGGTGCAGGGGGTGCTCCAGGTGCCTGGGGCTTCAGCTGCTTGCTCAGAGCTGCTATGGCATCATTCATCTCTCTTAGCAAAGAGTTTTCCTCTTTCAGCAGTTCTGGGAAGGGGTCTTCTGTGGAGCTTGCTCTCCTCAGGGCTCCCAGATGGCTGATTTCTGCTGGTGGCATTTCCCAAACCCTGGAAAGAGCAGAAAATGAAGGGGGGGGAGGGTCAGCCCAGTCTCAGACTGGGCTCCAGCTCCCCCCTGTCCAACTGGGCCAGTACCAGGGGGGTCTTTGGTCACCACCTCACCCCATCCCTCTCCAAGCCTGAGTTTATTTCACCCCCTGCCATGGGCAGGGACACCTCCCACTGGATCAGGGGGCTCAAAGCCCCATCAGCCTGGCCTTGAACACCTCCAGGGATGGGGCAGCCACCACTGCTCTGGGCAACCTGGGCCAGGGCCTCCCCACCCTCATCGTGAAGAATTTCTTCCTGAAGTCCAATCTAAATCTCCCCCCTTCCAATTTAAAGCTGTTCCCCCTTGTCCAATCACTCCAGACCCTTCTATAAGCTTTCCTGGAACCCCTTTCAGTCCTGGGAGGCTGCTCTAAGGTCTCCCTGGAGCCTTCTCTTCTCCAGGCTGAACAAGCCCAACCTCTCATCCTCTTCCCAGGCTCTGTATTCACATTTTTTGAGATGAAAAGACAACTGTGAGCCAGATACAGCAACTGCCTGAACGAAGGGAGTGATGCAGGGGAATGAGGTGGGGCAAGAGATCTGATGTTTGGGGTGAGAGATGAGTGGGTGGGAAAGGAGTGTTAAAAGGACCAGACATCGTGTTTTGCATGGGGAGGGTGGAGGACGTGGGTGCTCAGCACCAGCTCACGGAGCTCGAGGGCACAAGCTGGAGCAGAAGCTGTTGCCCAGGATCCCTTACACTTGGTGGATGCTCTTGGCTCTGGGCTCATTGCTCCGGGCCCCTGGCCTGATCCACATCTCAGAGCGGTGCTTTTCACTCTTCATGGGACTCATCTGCAGTAAAACAGGGGGGGGGGGGGGGGGAAGGAAAGAGAGAAAATCACTTGGCCAGGGAGGGTATCCACCTGAAATGATACCTTCAACAGGTATCCACCCAGAATCTTGAGGATATTGGAACCAAGGTGGGTGCTGCTCTCCCCTCCCTTCCCAAGCACCTGCAGGACACTCTGCCAATTCAGTTTGAGAAACCTTTTAGAAGCTTTTAAGTGCTGCAGAAGCCCCACCCCGTGCTTTTGGGCTCCCCAGCAGTGACAAACTGAACAGCCCCAGGCCCTGGCGCACAGACACCCCATCCTGCCCCCACACACCCAGCTGGAGTACCTGTGGGGACACTGGTGTCTCATCGGGCAGCTCTGCCACCGCTCTGGCCCTGCAAACACCGAGCACGGGTGTCAAAATGGCAATTGCAGCCTCTGCACCTCATCCATCCCTGCCCCAGAGGTGGCCCCAGCCCTGGAGGCAGCTGGAGTGGAACAGCAAAACCCACAGCCCTTGGATCAGTCCCTGTTGGGTTCTTCAAGAAAGCTGGGAGGGACTTTTTACAGGGCTCTGGAGTGACAGGACAAGGGGGAACAGCTTTAAATTGAAAGGGGGGAGGTTTAGATTCGATATTAGGAAAGAAATTCTTCACAATAAGGGTGGGGAGGCCCTGGCCCAGGTTGCCCAGAGCAGTGGTGGCTGCCCCATCCCTGGAGGTGTTCAAGGCCAGGCTGGATGGGGCTTTGAGCCCCCTGATCCAGTGGGAGGTGTCCCTGCCCATGGCAGGGGGCTGGAACTGGATGGGCTTTGAGGTCCCTTTTAATCCAAACCATTCCATAATTTTATGATCTCTGCTGGCACTGCCCTGCAGGGACAGGTTCACTGCACGGCCCTGATAGCCCTGACTTTTCTTCTGATGCTTTTCACACCAAACCACTATTAACCTGCACCATGGAGACCTCTCAAGCGCCGCGATGGCTGAGACCCATCAACCTCGTTCCCCATCCAGTGCAGTCCCCACGATGGACACACGGAGGTGCAGGTGTTGGTCACTCAGCTCCTCACCTGGGCTCTTCCCTGTGCTCCCAAGCCACTGCGGCCCTCGCGCTCTGCAGGCGCCCGTGGGTCTGCTGGAGCTGCTGGTGGAGGTGCTGCAGGCGGGTCTCCAGCTCCTGGTTGCTCTCCTCCAGCTGCTGGTTTTCAGTGCTGGTGGCTTGCTGGGTGCTGCGGAGGCTGCGGCACCGTGTCTCCAGCTGTGGGATGGCACCCAGGACAGTCACACCCCAGCAGGACCCCCCCCGTGCCAAAATATTATCATAGAATCATGGAATGGTTTGAGTTGGAAGGGATCTTAAAGATCATCTGGCTCCAACCCCCCTGCCATGGGAAGGGACCCCTCCCATTGGATCAGGATAACCATCTCCTCTAGAGCTGGGGATGAATTTCCACCCCCTCTGTGGGTGGGAAACCCAACTTGGGTGCCCTGAGGATGGAGGGAAGCCTGGGGGTGTGGGTGGCAAAGGAGAGGTTCTATGTGACAACCTGCATCAAGGGTTGGTGGGCACAGCCTGGGATTGGCTGTTCCACACCGTGTTGCTGCTACAGGCACAGCCCAGGGACCTCACACACGGTAGGGGAGCAGGGGCTGGGGTCACCTCACCTCCACCTGTGCCCTGACCAAGCGCTGCACCTCCCTCTCGCTGGCATCCAGCGCCCACTGCAGCTCCTTGTTGAGCTGGTGCCTCCGGGCCGTGCTCTGGGGATGGCAACGAGGATGATGGCACCCACTCGCCCACCTGGGAGATGCCACAGGGGTTTGGGCGTCCTGGGTGCCCTCCCAGAGTGGGCGGCGAGAGGAGAGGAGCAGCTGGTGACCCACCTTCTGCTCCAGCCGCTGCTTCTCCTGCTGGATCTGCTGCTCCATGGCCTCACAGAGCTGCTGCACCTCCTTGTCGTGCTCAGCCACTCGCCTGCCAGGGACAGCAGGGGGGGTCAGACCCCGCTGTGGTGGGTGCAGGTCCCCGGGAGCACCCCACATTGCCCCCAGCACCCTGCAGGCTGCAGCCGGAGGAGTTCAGCCAGCGAGGACACATCCAGCGGTCCAAGCCTGGCGCTTCTGCCATCCCATTCGTGACTGTAGAGGGAGCCCCAACACAGGGACATCTGCTCCGGCCACTGGAGATGCGGAAAACACCCAGGTTTCTCCCTCCTTGGATGCTGGGGTGAGAAGTGGGGCCCATCCCCGTCCTCATCCCTCCTGTCCCACTCCTCTCCACTGCCCTGGGGTGACTCACTTGTTCAGGGTCACCTCCAAAGCCTTCTTCTTACTCCTTTCTTCTTGGATGTGGTGCCTCATCTTGGCCAGAAACTCCTCCAGGTTGCCCAGGAGGTGGGGGTTGTCCTGTCGGAGCTTCACCCAGAGCTGCCAAATCTCCTTTCTGCAGGGAGAGGGGGGGGTTGTGATAAGCACCCCCCAGAACCCCCCCAAACCAGGCCTGCTATGGGGTTGTGGGTCATTTAGCTCACACGGTTGGGGAGGTGTGTTCCTGGGGCAGGTGAGAACTGGGATGACCATGATTCTGTCCCCCTGGGGCAAAGGCACCTCCAAACCCATTCTGGGCTTGTTGCCTGCGTGGGGACTTCCTGCCCCAAGCCTTTTCCCTCTTGGGCAGCTCTGCCTGGTCCTGTAGGACACCCATGGGTGCTTAGACAGGGTGGCTTACTCTTCAGAGGCGTTGTCCGTGCCCAGCTGCTCCATGAAGGTGGCAAAGTGTCTCTGTTCCTCGCTGTCTGCCCCCTCTTCCACCGGGTTGGGGAGGACCAAGCGGACCCTCCGGGATGCTGTTTTCCGCCGGCGATGCTCCCTGGCAGCTTTCTGGGAGCTGATGACCTGCCCTGCCAACAGAGCCCCCACACCCTCAGTGCCCAGCCAGGAGATGGCAAAACACACACCCTGCCAATTCCCACCCCAGGGCTTTGATGGGAACCCTCATCAGGTGAGCCATGGGCTGAGAGCTGGGCATGGGCACAGGTTCTGGGCCATCGTGGGGGTTCCAGGTAACCCCCTAGGAAGGCACTGGGACTGCACCCAGCACCAGCCCCGGCTGCTTGGAGGCACTTACAGAGCCCAGCAGTGAAATCCTCAGTACTCAACTGCCCTGAAGCAGCATCCAGCCCCTCGTAGACAAGCTCCAGCTCCTCCGTGCTGCAGGGGAAATCCTCCTGCAATTTCTAAGAACAAAGCAAATTTAGAATCATAGAATCATGGAATGGGTTGGGT
Organism: Dromococcyx pavoninus; assembly: GCA_033558185.1. Lineage (NCBI taxonomy): Eukaryota > Metazoa > Chordata > Aves > Cuculiformes > Neomorphidae > Dromococcyx > Dromococcyx pavoninus. Next base: position 142,417 of record JAUMJL010001992.1, read on the forward strand.
TGGAAGGGACCACAAAGTCCATCCAGTTCCACCCCCCTGCCATGGGCAGGGACACCTCCCACTGCATCAGGGGGCTCAAAGCCCCATCCAACCTGGCCTTGAACACCTCCAGGGATGGGGCAGCCACCACTTCCCTGGGCAACCTGGGCCAGGGCCTCCCCACCCTCATTGTGAAGAATTTCTTCCTAATGTCTCATCTAAATCTCCCTCTTCCAATTTGAAGCCGTTCCCCCTTGTCCTGTCACTCCAGGCCCTTGGAAAAAGTCCCTCCCCAGCTTTCCTGGAGCCCCTTTCAGTCCTGGGAGGCTGCTCTAAGGTCTCCCCAGAGCCTTCTCTTCTCCAGGCTGAACAACCCCAACTCTCTCAGCCTGTCCTCACAGCAGAGGGGCTCCAGCCCTCGGATCATCTCTGTGGCTTCCTCTGGGCTCACTCCAACAGATCCATCTCCTTCTTATGTTGGGGATTCCAGATCTGGACACAGGGCTCCAGGTGGGGTCTCACAGAGTGGAGCAGAGGTGCAGAATCCCCTCCCTCTCCCCTCAGCTCCCACTGCTTTGGGTGCAGCCCAGGACACGGGGGGTTTCTGGGCTGGGAGCACACGTTGTGGCTCTTATTGAGCTTCTCACCAACCTACCCATCATCCAGCCTCAGCCACCCCGCTGGCATTTGACCCGAGAAGACATCCCCATCCCTTTACCTTCATGTCCGAGCAGGTGACAAACCCTGCCTGGTCCTTGTCCTGCTCCTTCAAGAAGTCCTGCACCCTCTGCAGTGTTTCAGATGCCCTCGGTGGCTCCGCTCCGGGGCCGGGGGCTGCACTTGGTGCCTCGCCGGGGCCCTCGCGCAGCTGCTTGCGGCGGTTGGAGCCCATGCGCCGCCCCTTGGGGCCTGCCCTGCGCTCGGCCATGGCTCCACTTTGGTCCTGTCGAGGGGAAAACTTGGCAGTTTTCAGCGGGACCCTCAGCTGGCTCTCTCCTTGCCAGAGATCTTTGCTCCGGTGCGGTGGGAGATGGTGGAACGAGACTGGGATGGAAGTTTGTCTTAGCTGGTGTAAAGTGTGTGGCAAGAGGAAGAGAAGGGCTTATCTGTGGTCACACACAGAGCCTGGACCTGTGTTGACCAATGGCCATCCCCACTGTCAGCCCAGCACCCACTGGGTGAGCGGCTTCTCCTGCCACTGGCCCATCCCACATCTCCCCATGGAATCAGAGAACACTTGGTTGGAAAAGACCTTTGAGATCATCAAGTCCAACCATCCCTGTCCACTACTAAACCATCCCTGAGCACCTCATCTCTCATCTTTTAAACCCCTCCAGGGATGGGCACTCCACCCCCTCCCTGGGCAGCCTCTGCCAGGGCCTGAGAACCCTTTCAGTGAAGAAATTTTTCCTGATGTGCAATCTGAACCTGCCCTCGTGCAACTTGAGGCCATTTCCTCTCATCCTGTCACCTGTCAGCTGGGAGAAGAGACCCAACACCCACCTCACCCCAACCTCCTGAGAGTTGTGGGCAGAGTTCAGGTCATGTTCTGCCCTGTCCATGGAGGATGCACAGGGTATCAGCACCGCTGGGACTCCAGGGCCACCCAGGAGGTGACACAGCCAGGAGCTGACGCCAGCAAAGGACATACCAAGGCGATGCTGGAGCTCTGAGAAACCCTTGGTGGTTCTACCTGCTTTCTCAGAACTCAGCAGCAGCTTTTAAAATTCCTCCCCCAGCATTCACAGCCGTGAGTCACCTCCGGAGAGAGCCCTGTGAGACCTCGGTGAGGTTCTCGTCACGCCTACGTGCTCTCCCTGGCTTGTGGGGTCTGAGCTCAGGACCCTCCTGCTCCTCTCTCCCTGTCCAGGATGTGTGGCAACACCACCAGGAGCCACCTCACCATCCCCGTGAGGGGCTTTTCTCTGCTTGGAAAAGCCAAACCAAAGGAGTGGAGGAAACCACAGCCACAGAGAGCAGAGCCAGGGCCACCTTGAGCTGTCTGATGGCCACAGCCCAGCTTTCTGCTCCCTTTGGCTGCTCCAGCCTGGGGACCTCCCTTGCCTGCTCCAACCCCTCTGCCCCTTTCCTTTTGGGACATGAACAGCAATTCTGCAAAACCCTGGGGTGCAGCTGAAACATGGGGATGGGTCCCCAAAACACCCCCTTGGCCTTAGAGACCAACACCCGCCAGCACTTTCTGGTAGCAACGTGTGGACACCAGGGGGTCTTGAGGAGTCCCTGGAGCTCTACAGGACACCCAGCAAGCCAAGGAAAGAACCTGGGAGTCTTTACAGTGGTCCCAACCTTTGAGACAGCAGAACTAAGAGCTCTGGGGGAGAGGTGGGGTTGTTTAAGGCATTAAGAAGCCCCCAGTTCTCTGCCCCACTCCTCGGGTGAGCTGAGCCCCACACACAGTGGAGACAAGGAACAAGGAATGGGAATGGGAACTGCATCCCCAGCTGAGCAGGGACCCCATGGCATCACCAGCTCCTGGTGCTTCTCTTCCAAAGCATCCCATGCTGCTCCCAGACATCCAAAAAGGGTTTCTGGCCATGGTCCCCCCACTCCAGACAGGAAGAAAAAGCCCCTCCCCTGCTCACCCAACAGTGAGAAAACTCATCAAATGGTTTGGATTGGAAATGACCTCAAAGCCCATCCAGTTCCAACCCCCCTGCCATGGGCAGGGACACCTCCCACTGGATCAGGGGGCTCAAAGCCCCATCCAACCTGGCCTTGAACACCTCCAGGGATGGGGCAGCCACAGCTTCTCTGGGCAACCTGGCCCAGGGCCTCCCCACCCTCATGACGAAGAATTTTTTCCCTAATGTCTAATCTAAATCTTCCCCCTTCCAATTTAAAGCCATTCTCCCTTGTCCTGTCACTCCAGGCCCTTGGAAAAAGCCCCTCCCCAGCTTTCCTGGAGCCCCTTTCAGTCCTGGGAGGCTGCTCTAAGGTCTCCTTGGAGCCTTCTCTTCTCCAGGCTGAACAACCCCAACTCTCTCAGCCTGTCCTCACAGCAGAGGGGCTCCAGCCCTCAGATCATCTCTGTGGCCTCCTCTGGACTTGTTCCAACAGTTCATCTCCTTCTAAGTTTGGGGATAAAACTCCCTTATTTTCCTTTCTCTTCAGTGTTTGAAGGTGATTCCCCAGCTCCCCCCGCCCAGAGCAGCAAACTCACCTTTCCCACGCGCTCAGAGGGCCCCCTCAGTTTCGAGGTGCTCAGGCCAGTGAAGCTCCCTGGGCCTGGAGGGGTTGTGGTCCCGTGCCGGGGGCGATGCTGCCGCCCTCCGACCTGCCCCGTGCCCCAGCTCTCATTTTCTCTCTTACCCAAGGCCGCTTTCCGCTCTCGGCTTGCGCTCAACGGCCGCCGCTCACACGTTTCCTGTTTGCTGCGTCGCAAGTGGGGTGCGGGACGGGCCTTTGGGGGCCACCACCCCCCAGATCCCAAAGCGAGGGCACCACCGGCATCATCAGGAACTACGGGAGAAGCCCCCCCATCCTTCCCATGTTTGCAATGGCCCAGTCGAGGCTGGAAGGTGGTTGGGGCACAGGAAAAGCATCAAACAGCAAATGTGTCCAAATAACCTGAGGTAGAACCCACAGATTAGAACATCCCACCAAAGAGAGGACAAACCTGAACCCCCCCTTGAAGAGGCTCTTTGGACTCAGGGTTTGGAGATCTTCACAATGAGGGTGGGGAGGCCTTGGCCCAGGTTGCCCAGAGGAGCTGTGGCTGCCCCATCCCTGGAGGTGTTCAAGGCCAGGTTGGATGGGGCTTTGAGCCCCCCTGATCCAGTGGGAGGTGTCCCTGCCCATGGCAAGGGGGTGGAACTGGATGGGGCTTTGAGGTCCCTTCCAACCCAAACCATTCCATGATTCTGTGATCCTCTGTGCAGAAGCCAAGAGCTGGGGGGGTGTCAGAAGTGGTGATGAAGGTGGTTTTCCAAGCTGAGCACCCCAGCCTGGCTCTGGGGTTGCTTCAAGCTGAGCTGACAGGCACCAGCTTTGCCCAGCTCTTGATAGGAGGTTCTCCAGCCCTTGGATCATCTCCGTGGCCTCCTCTGGACTCTCTCCAACAGATCCATATCCTTCCTGTGCTAAGGATTCCAGAACTGGACACAGGGCTCTGGTGGGGTCTCACCAGAGGAGAGCAAGAGGGGCAGAATCCCCTCCCTCATCCTCAGGTCCCCCTGCTCTGGGTGCAGCCCAGGGCACGGGTGGTTTCTGGGCTGGGAGCACACGTTGTGGCTCATGTTGAGCTCCTCCTCCCCAGCACCCCAAACCCTCAGGGCTGCTCTCAATCCATTCTCTGCCTAGCCTGGATTTGTGCTGGGATGACACAAGGTGGTTGTTACCATCAAAACTTTATTGTCACCTGGATCCTCTGCCACCTGGATCAGGTTCTTCATCACATTAAAGCTCCAAATCCACAAAGTGGTCAGGCTGAGGCCTCAGAGGACACAGCTGATGGCAGAGGCATCGCTGTCCCCCAGGGGATCTCAGCTCCAGTCCTGGTCCCACCCAGGACTCACTGCTGCGTGGTTTTATCAGCAGTGCTACCCCCTGTCCCTGTCCCACATCACCCTCCTTCACCTGGGACCCCTTTAAAGGGGTGGGGACAGGACCAGTTTGCCCATGGCTAATGGTCACCTGCCCTCCCCCCCCAGCTGGGGTGGGGAGAGGGAACTGGGGTCGCTGCAGGGAAGGGAGAAAGGGTGGCAGCACCAATCCTGCACCCAGGACCACAGCAGATGGGTGTCCTGAGGGAGTGGAGTTAAGCACAGAGGCGGTGGAGAGCCTTTTCCCTCCTCACACATCTCCCCATCCCCCTACTTTGATGTTCCCTGCTGCAGAGGAGCCACCCCAGGGCTGCAGCAGCCCCTGCCCACAGCCAGCTGGGTGGAAAGCACAGCTGGATCGAGAGCACAGCTGGATTTGTGCTCCCTGCCAGCCCAAAGGCAGCTCCCAGCTCAAGGCTGCACCCCTAGAGTGACCCCCAAACCCTCTGAGAACCAGGCAGAAACCCAGAGCAGAGCATCTTCACCACCACCACCTGCACCCAGCAGTCATTTCCATGGACCCAGAGACACCAATTGCTTTACACAAGTGTTTATTCAGAGTTAATATTTATAGGCAAACGGGTATTTCCTCTCCCCCACCTCAACATAGACTTAATAGATAATTTTTTTATATATATATAAATAAACATTTAGTGCTGGGAAGGTGCCAGCTTCACCGACAGCAAAGTGCATCACGGTGCAAGGCGCGAGGTCGACCCCAATCCCTTCTCTCCATCTTGCACCCGTTTCCAGAGTCCAAAATCCAGCAGAGCAGGAGATGAACCCCATGAAAGTGCTGAGACCTGGCAGTGTTGAGTCCTTCAAGAGCAGGGACTTGTCCTTCAGTGCTGGAACCAAGCAGCCTTTGCTCCAAAACATCCCTTGGTCCCAGAGGTGACCGAAGCCCCTCGCTGAGCAGAGCCAGGTGAGAAGGTCCTCTCCTCCCAGCCCCAAAGGGAAAACAGTCCAGGAAAAAAAAAAGCTACAATTTCATCTTTCAGTGTCATCCTTCCTGGTGGAGCAGGACTTCTCCTAGAGTGACCAAACATGGCCAGAGCAGGCAGGTGCCCAGCCTGGAGTCAGTGTTGAAGGAGGACATGGGGACAAACAGCACCACTCAACAAGCCAAAAGCAAGGGAAGAAAGTAGGGATTTGGGTCACCAGGGCACCCAAAACCTCCCAGGAAGCCCAGGTCCCACAGTGAGCTGAGCACTGGGGATCTCCAGCGGGTTTGTCACCATCTGCAGGACATCTGATGGGTGACAGCCCCGGTGAGTCACCCAAAGGAAGGGCTGTCCAGGGAACAGCATTTCCTCTCCCCAGCAGCCGTGGGAAGGAGCAGCCCTTGCATCACTTCGTTTCCATGCATAGACAAGGGCTTCCCACCACCTGGGTCCATCCTGATGGGACAAAGGCCACCCCCCTGTGCCAGCAACCGGGGTGTCCTCAGGGTGAGGCTGTCCCAGGGCTCTGCCATCCCTACCGGTGACTCTTCCTTAAGGATATCTGGTGCCACCAGGTGGCTGGGACACAAGAGTCCTCCGTGGGCAGCCATCAGGACCAGAGCTGGACAGCAGGGTGGTGCATGGACAGTGCTTGGTCCCACCAACAGAAGACACACTCTCTCTTCCCTGCAGGCAGGACAGTGCCTTAGTCCCACCAGGCTCCTTTCAGTCCTCCCTCTGGGGCTTCAAGCCCCAACACGGGCTACTCCTATGCATTGCACACAGTGATGGTCCCTCAGGACCCCAAAACTACTCATAAATAGGGAACTACAGACTCTACATGACTTCATACAGACAGCTTACATGTACAGGGGGTGGGGAAGGACCCACAGACACCCCAGGGCAGGACAGCAGTTGTCCCCAAAGGCAGAGGAGCTGAGCACCACCACGTCACGGCTTGGGCTTGTCAGGGACAATCCTCCGCTTGGAGCAGTAGAAGTCTGGAAGGCAGAAAAAGAGGGTTGGAAAGTGCCTCCACCAGCCCATTGGGAGCAGTGGGGCAGGAAGGAGGCATCCCCAGGGAAGCCCCCCCAAACCTAGCCCAGGTGGACTCTGTTTGAGATCCACCCACCCAAAGCCATGCATTCCTGGAAAGAAGAGCCTGGAGGTCTCCATCATCTCTTCTGTTTTCTCACCTGCAGTCCCACCCCAGCCCTTGATCTCAGAGGACAGGCTGAGGCCATTGGGCATCAATTTTGGGGCATCTTCAGCTCTAAGACCCACCAGCCCAATGTGAGGCCCCTGCACAAACCCCAGCAACCAGAAGGCACCCAATTTGTGGTCTCTTCTCCTTGGAAGATGGGCTCTGCTCCTCCAGGAGAGAGATGCATGGATTGTGATCCCCTCCCTGTGCACAGGAGCCAGGCAGGACCCTTGCACCCAGTTCCCTTCCACCTGCCCCTACCAGAAGAACCAGGACACCAGCAATGCCACCAAGCACACACGGAGGGACACCAAGTCCCCAGCACCCACCTTTGATCGTGGTCTGCCCACGTTTCAAGCTCTGCAGAGAACCAGCCCTGTAAACCTCCGAGCTCTGCTGAGACTCCTCAGGGCAAATCCTGCCAAGACAGTCCTTGGGGGAAACCTTGTGAACCAAGGAGTTCCTGCTCTTCCTGCTGGTGGCCTTGACCAGGCTGTGGATGTCCTCAGGTGGCTGCTCAGCCAGGACCCTCTCCCACTTGAAATGTCCTTCCAAGGGAGTCTCCGTCTCAAAGTTGAAATTCCAGCGCTGCTGAGCTTCTTCCAGGTGTTGCCTCAACTGGTTCTCAAAGTCATTCTGGAGCTCTTGGTGGTCCACAGGGCCAAAGAGGTTCCTGCACACCTTGCTGCTGCACGGCATCTGCCTGGTCCTGCTCTGAGACAGGGGCATTGTAGCACCTGGGAGGAAACAGAGCCAGTTACAGGGGTGCTGGGCAAGACCAAGGACCAGGACATTTGCCACCAGGACAAAGCACAAGGCAGCCCAGAGGGGATCCAGAATGAGCCAGCGCTCGTCTTGGGCTCAGACATTTGGGGTTTTAGTGGTGGCAGAGACTTGAACACAACTGAGGTCCAACACAGCCTGGTGCAATGCAGAAGGATGGGGAAGGTGCCAGTGTTGACCTTCCCCATTCCTCCTCCAGCAGAGCATCCAGCACCTCGGTGCTGCCACCGGCTCCAGCCCCAGCCCCACTTCCACGCAGACACAAGGCAAGTTGGGACATGGGGCAAGTGAAGCAACAGGATGTTTTTCTGGCCGGTTTCTTCATCTCAAGAAGCCCAGTCCAGTGGCAAGGAAGCCTTTTAAGCAACTGCAAGAACTTGCCACAAGCTTGACCACTTTGTTAACCACCCTCCTTATCTGCAAGAGGCTGTTGGGTAACCAGACCCTGTTTGTTTGTTTTCAAATCGGTGCCAAAAGCCTTGGCCTTCACAGAAATTGGCAAAACCTTTACTTTTGAACCGTCCTCTCCCCTACACATTGGGGCTCATGGAGCCTTCACACCACCCATGGTTATGAGGGACCTCAGGGGGGGGCTCCTGGAGATCCTGCACCACCTGTGGTTATGAGGAACCTCACGTGGGGGTCATGGAACCCCTGCACCCCCCCATGGTTATGAGGAACCTCATTATCAGAGCAAAGCAAAGCAAACAACGCTTTGGCATTTGGTGGCTCTCAGAGCAAGGGCTCGTCCCTGCTTGGATCTCTGTGCTCAGTAAATCTGCCTTAAAAAAAGGTTCCCAGAAGTAAATCTCTGGGTGCAAGACAGCTTCTCATCACCCACCCAGTCTGGGACCCCCAAAGGCAGGGTCACCCCCAGGCTTGCACCCCCTTAACTTCCCCAGGGATGGGGCTGTTTGCCCTCCCACAGGGAAGGTTTCTGCCCACGTTCAGCACCTCCAGATCTCCTGCACGGTGCCCACCCAACGTGCCAGGGGACAGCTGGAGAGCCCCCAGCCCTGGGTCTGGGGTGTGTGGGGGAGGGTGTCCACGCTTTGTCTCCAGTGCCACCCAGCTCCAGCCCTGGCCCCGTTCCCAACCCAGGCTGAGCATCCCCGAGTAAAAATAGCAACCCAGCTTCCTATCGGCTGGCAGTCGGAGCCGGGGTGACCTCATCGCGGTGCAAGTCCCAGCATGTCCAGGCAAGCCCTGGCAGGTAGCAGGCACGGAACACGTTTCGACACCCTGACCGGACACCCTCCAGCGCCACACGCCCATCACCCCATCCTCAGGCCACCAGCACAGCCCAGGTGCCACCCCAGAGCCGCAAGGTAACAGCTTCGCCCTGACTCCTGATTGCAGATTGCCGGAGCCACCAAATAAGGAAGGACAAGGGCTGGGTCACTGTCCCCTCCCTTTGCTCTTAGGGCCTCTCCAGAGAGAAAGCTTCCTGCAGCACTTCTGGAGAACCCCAAGAGGTGGGCACAGAGGTGATGCAGCTGCATCAACATTGATTGCAGATTGCCAGAGCCTCTGAATAGGGAAGGACAAAGGCTGGGCCACCGTCCCCTCCCATGGGGCACTTCGGCACCCTCTCCAAAGCAAGAGCTGCGAGGTTTCCTGCAAACCAGCAGGAGAATCCCAAGAGGTGGGCACAGGGGTGATGCGGGTGCATTAAGATTGATCACAGATGCCAGAGCCATCAAATAGGGAAGGACAAGGGCTGGGTCACCCTCCCCTCCCATGGGGCTGGTGTTGCTCTAAGCACCCTCTTCTCATCCAGTGGTGGCTGCCCCATCCCTGGGGGTGTTCAAGGCCAGGCTGGATGGAGCTTGGAGCCCCCTGATCCAGTGGGAGGTGTCCCTGCCCATGGCAGGGGGGTGGAACTGGATGGGGTTGGAGGTCCCTTCCAACCCAAACCATTCCATGATTTCAAAGCAAGCGCTGCAAGATATCCAGCAACCTTTCTAGACAACGCCAAGAGGTGGGCAAAGCAGTGATGCAGGTGCATTAAAGCCTCACCCAGAGATGAAAACACCCCCAGGGACACCCAACCCCTCCCTCACAGGCACCTGCGACACCCAGGACCAGTTACACCAGTTGGGAGAAAGCCTGGGGAGAGGCTGGGAGCAGCCACACCCCGGCAGGAGCTGGGACCCCGGCCCGGTGCCTCCCCGGGGGGAGGCGCAGAGAACGGCCGGATCGTGACACCGAGGGGGCTTTTTCAGCCGCGGGGTCGGGGGGGCGAGGGAGTCCCGAACGCCGGTACCGGTGCCTGGGCGGGGATGCTCGGCAGGGAGGGAGCGATGCTCCGCGCCCCAACGCCACCGGGGGGCGAGCGCAGCCCGCACCGGGGGAGTCCCCGACACCCCAACACCAGGGTTCAACCCCGCCCCGGGCACCGACACCGCTCCCCCCCTCGGATTACGGGTACCGGCACCGCTTCCCCTACCCCCGACCCCAATAAACGGCACTGCTTCCCCCACCCCAACACTGCTTCCTCCCCTCACTGAGCACCGGTACCGGTACCGCTTCCCCCTACCCCGGGATACCGGTTCCAGTGTCGTTTTTCCCCGTCCCGAGCACCGGCATCGCTTCCCCCCGCCCCAGGACCCCCCTTGGCACCCCATCTTCGAGCACCGGCACCGCTTCCCCCTCAAGACCCGGGCAGTGGCACCGCTTTCTCCCCTCGCCAGGCACCGAGCACCGGTACCGGCACCGCTTTCCATCCCCACCCCGAGCATCGGTACCGGCATCGCTTCCCCCCCACGAGCTCCGGCACCGCCGCTCCCCCCCACCCGCCGAGCACCGGTACCGGCACCGCTCCCCACCCCACCCAGACGCGGACACCGGTTCCCCCCGCCGCGCCTCCCGAGCACTGCTACCGGCCCCAAAGACCGGCACCGCTTCCCCCATCCCCACCCGAGCACCGGCACCGCTTCTCCCATCCGAGACCCCCACTTCACCCTCCCCCCTCCTTGCCCCGGGCACCGGTACCGGCATCGCTTCCTCCCTCCGCCGAGAACGGGCACCGATTCTCCGCACCGCACCGCAAGCACCGGCACCGCTGCCTCCCCCTCTTCCGCCCCCCAAACCGGCACCGTTCTCCCCCCTCCACCTTCGAGCCGCGGGGCCCGTTACCACCCACCCCCCCGCACTCACCGCCGCTCTCGCCCTGCCGGGCTCGGGCACTGCTCGGAGCGCTCTTTATAACGGGCGGGCGGGGCCTCGCGCTCCGCGTCGCCAGGGATTTCCCTCCGGCCCCGGCCCGGCCCCCGGCCCCGCCCTGTGTGTGCCCCCCCATCTGGGCTTGTGTCGTCGAGCGCCGGGACCCGGTTCCGAGGGGTGCAGGGACCCTCTAAGAAGGGGTAAAGGGACCCCCTTCCTAGGGGTGCTGGGATCCCCCCATCAGGGGATGCAAAGACCTCCCCATCAAGGGGTACAGGGACCCCCTTCTTAGCAAGGTGCAGGCACACCCCCCCCATCAGAGGATACAGGGACCCCCTTCCTAGGGGTGCAGGGATGCCCCCTTCCTCCAGGGGATCCAGAGCCCCCCTCCCCGTTAGGGGATACAGGGACCTCCTTCCTAGGGGGATTTAGGGAGTGTAAGGGATCCCCCCCATCAGGGGTACAAGGACCCACTTCCTAGGGATGCAGGGACCACCCACACCAGGGGATATCGGGATCTGCTTCCTAGGGGTGCAGGGAACCCCCACTAGGGGATGGAGAGACCACCCCTCCATCAGGGGATACAGGGACCCCTTTCATAGGGATGAGTGTGTGTAGGGACCACCCCATCGTGGAGTACAGAGACCCCCTTCCTAGGGGAATACAAGGACATCCCCATCGGGGGACACAGGGGAGCCCCCTCCCCATTGAGACCTCAGACAGCAGCGCTCTGGCTGGAGGGGGGGCTCCACATCCCACCGGTCACTGGTGAGAAGCATTCCAGTGGGAAAGGGGGACAACGGATTAGGGAAGGGGCGGCATCCTCCTCCCTCGGGGTGTCACCTCAGAGCCACGCTGGGATGGTGCTCTCCCGGTCCTCAGACCCCGTCCCGGACCACCCCTGCCCTCTCCTGTGGGATTTTCTCCTGGGATTTGGCTCTGCTGCGGAGCCTCAAAACACCCAGGAAAAGTGTTTTGGGAAGGATCTGCTGGTCCGAGCCCTGCAGGCTGCTGCTTAGGGATGAAGAAGGAGGAACAAGTCTGTGCATGTCCTGCAGGAACCTGCGGAGAGGATTTTGAGGGATCTGTGGCTAATCTGGAAAAGGCATCCAAGTCCATGGGCAGGAAAGGTCTAACAGGGCAGCTTCTGCTGGCGTTAACCTGCACGGCTGGAGGGCACCTGGGGTGTCTATCCCTGCCCCATGGAGCAAGATCTGATGCCCACGGAGCCACCTTATCCTGGAGGCCGTATCCTGCAGCGCTCTCCTGGCACGGCGTAAGCTGCCCAGGCCCCTTGGACACCACAGCTCGGGCAGCGCGGGTGCAAATGGGGAGGGATCCCGTGGGGCACAAGGAGGAGAAGCTGAGGGCCCTGGGGCTGTTTAGTCTGGAGAAGAGGAGGCTGAGGGGAGACCTCTTCTCTCTCTGCAGCTCCTGGAAAGGAGGTTGTGGTGAGGTGGGTGCTGGGCTCTTCTCCCAAGTGACAGGATGAGAGGAAATGGCCTCAAGTTGCACCAGGGCAGGTTCAGATTGGACATCAGGAAAAATAGCTTGACCAAAAGTGTTCCCAGGCCCTGGCAGAGGCTGCCCAGGGAGGAGGAGGAGTCTCCATCCCTGGAGGGGTTTCAAGGATGGGCAGATGAGGTGCTCAGGGATCTGGTTTAGGTAACAGCAAGCTTCCAAGTGACAAAGACCAAGCCAATGCCATCCCTTGGGAATGTCAGGTGCCTTCAAAGGCCCCTGAGCTGGCGGGTGCTGAGCAGGACCCTCGCTGTGCAAAACACTTGTGCATTTCCCAGCTGGAGCAGCAGTTTCTCACTGGACTGAGCAGCTGGGATACGTTTGGACATGTCTGGCTGGAGGTGGCCACGTGCCAGCAGCGTTTGCCAGCGCTGGTCCCCCCTCCAGGGTGCTGGGCTGGGCTAAGGTGCTTGGGCTGGGCAGGCCAAGGCTGCTCATCCCCTCGGATGGACGCGGTGGGATGGGGAGGAGAAGGTGAAAGGAGTCTGGGGAATGTGAAAGCATCTTAATATTACATCCTGCAGACAATCCATCCTGGCAAAGCTGATTCCAAACACTCCTGGATTCAGCCTGCTTTTCTGTTTATAACACACAGGGAATCATAGAATCACTTGGTTGAAAAAGACCTTTCAGCTCCTCGAGTCCAACCACATCTGTCCACTGCTAAACCAGATCCCTGAGCACCTCATCCACCCATCTTTTAAACCCCTCCAGGGATGGGGTCTCCACCACCTCCCCAGGAGAGGAGGGAGCGAGTGGGAACAGCCTTTGCTCACAGGGAAGCTGGTGCTGATGTTTCCATACGGGAATGATTTCAGCTCCTGGTTGCAAAGAGCAGCTTTCAGAGCCGCACTGCGGAGGGCTGAATGCGTTGCTGTGCAGTAGCAAATCATTTCCTCACCAACCACCAGCTCTGCTCCAGCTCTGGTTCTGCTGCTTCGTTCCTTCTGGATGCAAGGAAGATGCAATCAGCACCGTAGGGAAGCCCAACACCATCCCAACCGCAGCCTCCAGCTGCGAGCTGGGAGCCTCAGATGCAGCAGCATTTACCAAGATGAGGCTCAATGTTTAAATGAGCTTTTTTTTTTAATGCATAAAATCCCTCTGAATATGCAAAAGGGAACGGGGGATGTCAAAACCAGCAGCTTTTTAAATTAGCACCCAACGGGGAGAGGAAGGAGTGGCCTCGCTTGTGCAACCCGGGGTGAATCCATCCAGTGCTGATGCAAGAGCGAGGATTGAAAAAGCAAAGTGATGGGAAATAACCAAGCTGATATCAAAATCCCTGGACATGGGGGGAACCATTCCAGGGCAAAACCAGCCAGAAAATAAATCAGTTGTAGATTTTTCCCTTGGAAAACCAACTTTTGGTGATTTTTTTGGTGGGATTGGGGGGGGCAGATTGTTGCAGACTTGGCTCTGGCTCCTCTTTCCTGTGCCCCCAGCACCGAGAGCCAGGGAGCTCCGGCTCTGCGGCAGCGCTGGCATCAGAGGAGACCTCAGCAAAGTGGGAAGTGGGGAGAGGGATGGCGTCAGGGGCTGGGTCAGAGAGTCCATGGTCAAATCTGCAGTGGCAGCGCCGGAAAAAAGGGGTAAAAAAGGGTGATTAATGCAAAAGGCGGTACAGGAACTTGAAAAAAAGAAACTCCTGAAGGTGACTCACGATGCTGACGGAGAGGAGGAGGTTGGAGGAGTGGGGCTGGGGGCCAGGACCAGCGTGAGGGCACATGGGGGGTTTCCTTCTCACCATTTATAGACATTCCATTGGAGCTATCACCTCTCCAGCCCCAGGGGTGTCCGAAACCCCCACCCAGGATGGGTGTGACTGTGGGAGAACTAATCCTTATGGTTTGCTTGAAAACCCCATCCTAAACCTGGAAGCAAAAGGAATCTATGAAGTAAATGCACATTCCATGGCCTTCCCACCGATGTCATCCCAGGCCCAGGGGCACTTAAATACCAAGCGGTGGTCCCTGCCTCATCCAGGGAGCCCTTGGGGGCACTTCCTTCCTGGAAGATCTCCCCAGGTGGGTTCCATGGATGCTGAGGGGAGAGGAAGCCACTACAGACACAAATGCAAATATATTATTCATGTCAAATACATTATTTGGTGCATGACTCAGCCCATCCTCAGCACCAGCGCAGCCGTGATTTCGTCAGGGGAACGTGCCCAGACACATCGCCTCTGACACCAAGTCTCATCCTCTCCAGGGACATGGGGAGCAGCACCCCCAAGAGCCAAGGGGATGTGGGTGGGAGCTTCAGCACGGAGAGAGGGAATGGTCTGAGTTGGATGAAGAATCCAGGGTGCGGATGTCCCAGGCTTGGGTGAGAGGGTGGAGAATGGGGACTGGTGGCTTTGTGATGCCAAAGTGAGGAACCAAACATTGTGCCAAGGAAGGACTGACAGGCTGAGAGGGTTGGGGTTGTTCAGCCTGGAGAAGAGAAGGCTCCATGGACACCTTAGAGCAGCCTCCCAGGACTGAAAGGGGCTCCAGGAAAGCTGGGGAGGGGCTTTTTCCAAGGGTCTGGAGTGACAGGATGAGGGGAAAAGGCTTTAAATTGGAAGGGGGAAGATTTAGATAAGACATTGGGAAGAAATTCTTCATGATGAGGGTGGGGAGGCCCAGGTTGCCCAGAGCAGTGGTTCTGCCCCATCCCTGGAGGTGTTCAGTGCCAGGTTGGATGGGGCTTTGAGCCCCCTGATCCAGTGGGAGGTGTCCCTGCCCATGGCAGGGGGGTTGGAACTGGATGGGCTTTGAGGTCCCTTCCAAGCCAGACCATTCCAGGACTCTATGATCATTCTATGGTCTCAGCACATTTAGTGGGAATCACATGCTGAGGTCCAACCCATGCTCATAACAACTGTTATAAATGTACTTTGAACACCGACATGTAAGGATTTTATAAGGGCTGAATACAAAATGTCATTAACATATAAGCATATGATTTACCAGGAGATGTTTTCCCAGACATAAATCTGCCAGCACCAAGCACAGAAAAGATGAGATCCCCAGGGTTCCTCACCCAGCCCTCCCCAGCAGTGAGGAAGGGTTGGAAACTTGGTGGTCGAAGTTGCATATGAAGGGGTTTTGGGGGGAAAAAAGCTAATATTCATGTTAGCTCAACCAATGTAGGGGGAAGAACCAGCAAAGGGGCAAATGGGCACCCTTTGGATCTTTTGGAATGGAGTTGGCAATGACAGATCAGAGCACTCCGGGTTATTTTGCAAGGTGGGATAAACGTAAACTCTGGAAAGATCTGAATTTCTACCTAGGGAAACAACCTGAGAAAGGGGGATCTACCACAGGACCCCCATCCCAACACAGAGTGAGGTCCAGCACACAGGGTTTGGGGTTCATCCTGCAAAAAGCACCATCCTGCATCCCGAAGGGCAGAGCTGGGGCTGTTGCCCATCTCCCAGGGAGCACAGGGGTGACTCTTTCCCTCCTGGAGCAGCCTTTGCTGGCAGTGGGAGCACAGGCAGGTGTGAAAGCGCTCTGCTCGCTGGAGGTGTGAGAGGTTCTTCTGGGGATGGAGCCCTGTGTGCTCGGGGCAGTCAAACCCCTCCCTCCTCTGCAAGATTGGAATGGCTGAGATTTTCTTTTTTCCTTTTTTTTATTATCTCTACTAACAAGCTTTTTTCTTTTAAGTGGGAAACGTGAAGGCTCTTAATGGAACACTCACGCTCCAGCAAAAGTCTAAATGAGCCCAGTGTTCAGCTGAATGGCGTTTATATCCCAGCGAAGGCTGTTTTCCCATCAGCTCTTTGAAGTGCCCAATTAAGTGATTTTATACTAATAGGATTTTCCCAGGAAAGAAAGACAAGAATGACAAAACGCTGAATGCTTGATTAACTCTGCCCCTAAAAGAACTCAGATCGTGTTAATTGACTCTTTCCTTGCCATATACAGCCCTTGTTTGCTCCATTTATGAAGGCATTTTGATGAGACACGGACCCAGCAGAGTGGAAATAGAGTCCCACCAAGCACAAATGGGGAATGAGACAGTTCCATAAAACAAGGCCTTTGCTTACTGGAAATATTCCTGGATGCGGGAGCCCGGGCTATGAATCGGTCGCTTCATTCGGCCCCTCACTCATTTTCATCCAAGATTGTTTTTAGCCCCATTCATAGTCATTAATGTAATTGCTTCACTGACTTTCCATGAGCAGCTTGGAAGCTTTGTGGGGTTTTTTTTTTGCTGGCAGCACAGGACCTCATTGTTCCGAGCCCAGCCAGGGCAGCAGGGAGTACCTGGCTTCGAACCTCGCGCTCCTCTCCCTGTTTATTCTCTTGCTGCTCCACCTCATTGACTACAAAGAGCAAAGCGGGCCCGTGCAGCTGGAGGGGGGGACACGGATACCCCGCTGGGAGCTGGGAACAACAGCTCCAGCCTTTTGCAAAGCTCCTTGAGGGGTGTCAGGGCCATCCAGAACGTGCACAGGGTTTCTGTTTTGCAGGCGGGTCTTCTCTTGGTGAGGGCAGGGGAAGCTTCCTATTGGGATGGCAGGGAGGACAGGGACTGCTCCAGGGCCACTGGGACCTTCCAGGGCAGGATTCACAGTGTGGGTGGGAATAAGCAAGAAGAGTGTGTGGCAGAATCACTCCCATCCGTGCAGTGTACGAGGTGCTTGGCGAAGCCAGGCCCATGGGAAGCCGTTGACCAACTTAACATCATCCCAAGAGCTGACACGTGTGGTACCACGCTGCTGGCAAGGGATTTGCTGCTCTGCGAGCTGTGACTTTGCTCTGAAATCCACCGGGAGCACAACCCGGCCCTTTATAGCCATGAGTGAGAAGGAGGTGGCTATGGAGACCTGTTGACTAATGCTTGCTCACCGTGTGTGCTTTAAAAATAACCCCTGACTCCATGGAGCGCGCTCCGCCCGGAGCAGCCAGACACAAGGATGTGGAGTCCGCAAGGCAAGCCCGTTCGCTCCCCCTCACGGAGGCAAAGACACCAGAGCCCAAACCCAACGGCTCCAGGAGACAGGTGCCATCCTGCTCACCCATCCACGCCCTGCCAGGCGTTGGCTCACCGTGTGTCAGTGTCCCCTGGGATCTCTCCACTCACAACACTCCTTTTGGGAATCCTGTCGCCCTGGGAGAAGGCAGGCAGGGGCGGGGTGTGGGGCAGGGTGTGGGGCAGGGTGTGGGGCAGGGGAGAGGGAAGAAGGGGCAGAGGCAGGGGCGGATCAGCCCCGGGGCACCGTGAGTAAAGGGATGCCTGCAACGGCGTCTGGAGGAAGGCAGCACCCAGACCAGGCGCCACGGACAGACGGACAGATGCTGTCTTGCAGGGTGACTCACGCTGGTGCAAAGTCTTATAAGGAGCAGAGGTGATGTGTACAACCTCCAATAAAGCCATCGGTGGTGATAGGACAGCCGCCGCCCAGACGCCAGGGTAAGGGTCAATGGCACTTTCTATACATCGGCCACGCACAGCAGGATTTCCTGGAGCTGTGGTGAAGGAGCAGCTTTCACCCCACACTTGAATCCCAGCTGGCCCTGGCACCAAGTGCTGGCACAGAGCTGTGCCAGGTCTGGAGATGGGGACAGATGTGATCCATGCACCGTGGTGGGGCTATGCTCGGCACCACCAAAGAAGGATCTGACTCAGGGAGTTCCCAGTGCCAAAATAAAACCCCTTTCCTTTTGCTTTCAGCCTCCCTCGCTGATTCCTCTGTCTCGTTTGTGAGAATCCAGGTTGCACCACAGAAAGTAAATCCACTGAGTCTTGGGGCTGGGAGCAGGTTACAAATGTCACCCGCCAGCGCTGATGCTGCACCAGAGCCCTCCTCATCCTCCTGTAACAAAGACGGGCTTTTTAGGTGACCAACTGGAATGTGCCTCAAAGAGAGCAGAAAGGAGATGAAGAGGGAGAAGGAGGTTGTGAAACAGGAAACGTGAAAACCTGGAAATGCCCATGTGGTGCAACACATCCAAAAAGACCCCACCAGTCTCCTGACTCCAAATATGGTCAACATTTAGCCTTGAGTTCCTGAGCAGGAGATGTCAACCAGGCAGCTGGAGGAATTACTGCGGGCAGGAGCAGGTGTCCCACACCTGAAGCCTATCTCTCCAGCTGGAGAAACCTCCTCCCAAAAAGCTTATAATGGTAACACATGGAAAAGCAATCAATCCTGTTTGCCAGTGCCAGGAAGCACAGCACCCCGGGCTTCTGCAGTGACCGACCACATTTTAATGCAACAGCAAATAACGTTGGTGTTGATCAGAAACGAGCGACTGCAAACACCAAGTGCGAGCCCTCCGCCGGCAGCGGCGGGGGAAAGGCGGCGCGATGCGGCGCGATGCGGCGTCCTGGCACAGCCACTGCTGAATATTCATGGGGGAAGCAGCCTCGCTGGAGATAAGGCTGCTCCCCACAGCTGGCAGAAGCGATGGCCGGCTCCACAGTGACACCCCGGGGTGACGGGGTGCCCCACCCTGATACCACAGCTCCACCCTGATACCGTGGCTCCCCGCGGAGCGCTGCAGCTTGCCAAGGGCGTTTCACACCTCGGCGTCGGGCTGCTTGGCCACCGTGTCCCTGCGCTGGCCAGTGAAGTGGCTGAGGATGGGATGGGCTGGCTCTGGGTGCAGGGGGATGGATCCTGGGGTGCCACGGTGGAGGAACGCCACTGAAATCGGTGGCAGCTGGGAAGGACACACATTTCCCTTTTCCAACTGGGATGACTCCCACAGAAAATGTAACAGCTTTGAGGATGGAGCAGAACCACCCCTCGCATCAATGTGAAGATCTGTTCAACTAAGAATTATGTCAGCTCCCGAATTATTAAATAATGGATGAGTGAATCACTTGGGAACATAGCGTTCCTATTGCCCAGGCTATTCTGTATTTGTCTGGATCTCGTGTTTATTTTAGTCCACATCCCTGTTTGTTTGAAGGGCACCAACAGAAGGGAATTAATGGCACTGCAATTCAGAAATGAAACAGAAAACAAAGATAGTGATGGTATTTCTAGGAAGCCAGAACGCTTATTGCGTGGGCTGGCAAACTGTGATGCAGCTTCAGCTTCAGCAGCAGCTTTGCTGAATGACTGCAGGGTTTGCCAACTGAAACCCAGCTGTATTTTTCCTGGTTTGGGCAGGTTGAGGTGTAAAACTGGAGCCAGCTTCAGCACCAGGGACATGGAGATCCCAGTGCTGTGTTATCACCTCGTTGCGCAGGAGGGATCCAAGGTCAAACCTGAGCTGCTGGAATTGCACTCCTGCCCTTTCAGCCTTCTGTTTGCCAAAGGGGTTGATGCTCCAGGCTTTTTTTCCCTAGCTGAGCGATGCTGTGCTACACCAGCACCAGAGCAGGATTCACGAGAGTGACTGCAGCTCAGGTTTTGGGACAGGATTTCCAGGGGAGGATTTGAAAAAGGGCATGGGGACAGGGGTTAAAACCAGCAGAAATGGGAGAAAGTTTGTCAGATGCTTTGTTGATCTTTAGGTCAGAGATGTTGTGACATCTTACAGTGATGAGATCACAAGCAAAAGAAAGCAAAACTGGAAACTGCAAAGAGGTGAATTTTGCTGACAGGTGCCCACAGAACCAGGAAGAAGTTCAGAGGGCACAGAACAACTTCCAGACAATGCTGGAAGAGCCACAGGAAGAGCCCAAGGCACGGTGCAGCGTTCCTCCTGTCTCTTTTGACTCCAAAGCAAGAGAAATGCAGAGAGAGAGTGCAAGGCATGCAAGTGATTTTTAATCAAGAATCTGTTTGAGCTCTAGGTGTGAGGGGAGCACAGAACAGCCTGGCTCCAGCGACACATCCCTGTGGAGGTGAAGCACAGCAGTTCCCACATGGCTTTGTTAGCCTGAACCACTGCTGCTGCTCTGTAAGGCTGCAACCGCTCACCCAAGCATAAACCTGGTTTGCTGAACCTGTCAGAGTCAGTGGAACATAGTCCATTGGAAGAAAAATTATATTTATCCACTCCATTTAATGGTTCAAGAGCAAGGCACATCCTTCAAATGATCTTCTCTGACATAAAGAAAGAGCAGCATGTACATAAAAAGTTGCTAATTTTGTTCCCCATCAAGCCCTATTCTGCTGTGGAGCAACAGCTCGGATCCAGCCTAAGGGCCAACTTCTTCACGTAGGTGAGAAGCACGGAATGAAGTCAGAATCCTGACACTGATAAATATTCCCAGTTCTGCAGACTCCTTTGCACATGAAAATCACAACCTGCTTCCCCACAACATACACCACCTCTGGCACTTCAGATTTCCTTCCCTCCTTTCCCCTTGGTAGCTGATGCTACTGAGGGCTACGCTTCTCTCCTGCCATTGCCTCTGCGATGTGGAACCACAAGAGGAACCACCATGACTGCAGAGGTGGGCTCCAGGGCAACCAGAGCTGCAATCCTTCCACAAATCAAACCCGAGTAGAAGCACATAAAGAAAAAGGAAGAGAGCTGTGCGTGGCGCACAGCACCGTCACTGCCCTTGGCTGACCGCTACAAACGTACCCCGAGGAGCGGCGCTGTCAGTATCTCCAGACCAAGCCCGATCCCGGGAGCACAGGAACCCCTCGGGCTGACAGGGCCGCCCTGACCTCTGCCGGGGACGCTCTGTAAGTGCGCACCAGCAGCCACCGCACCAGCAGCCACCGCACCAGCGGCAGGGCCGCCTCCACCGCACCAGCCTCACCTCCCCGGGAAGGAGGCGGCTGCTCAACGCACAGAACAGAGTGAATCGCCCAGCTCTTGCCGATCGACTGAATGTTCCAGCAGCAACTCCCGATGCAGCACCATCAACCACTGCATGAAGCTGAAGCCATCATGAGCAAAGATGATGCATTTTCATTGCTTTCTAAGCTCAAGGCACTCCCAGTTTAAGATTATTTAGGGTTATGTGTGCCTTTTGCACCACCTGCAGCCTTCCTGCAGACAGACAACAGGCCCATTATGCTCAGGGCACAGCCTGGGCTAGAGCTGTTGAACCCTTAATAGTACAAAACAGTTAAAAAAAAATCCACCAGCCAAGGTGGCAACACCTCTGAGCCCGCCAGGGGCTTCTGGACTGCCCACACTCCCCTTCTACCCCCCTCCAGGCAGCCTGAAAGTAAAAGGATTTCCTTCCATTACAGCTTTTCCATGAACTTGTCCCCACCTAGACCCCACCAGTGAAGGAAATTGAACCACAAGACTGTTCAGTATGATGGTTTTAATCTAAACACACACGATCAAAAGGATGTAGCTCATCTTCTCTGGGATACAGGGTCAAAAAAAAAAAAAAAAGAGAGCTTTGGGCAGTTCAGGAGCTTTCACTGCATTTGAGTAATGCCATGGTTTTACACTCGAGTGGAACCTTCATGTAAAGCTTCAGTTACAGACCAGCCATCTCACAACTGATGGATATGAAGAACACCATGGACATTGCTACCAATCCAGATCTGGGATTCAAAACACACTATGACTCTTTGAATCTCCAGCTCATCTCCCAAGCATTACAGAGCAGCCAAGCTTCCCTGAGCTCACCCAGGCTGTGTCTGTGACCCCAGTATCAGGTGCCAGTGCCAGAACACAAGGCCCTGCCCCTCACTGAGACACAAGATTTGATGGAGCAGTTGCAGGCAGTGACCTGCAACTCTCCAGTGTCTGAACCCCCCACCAGTGGTAGTGAGATGAGGGGAGCACCTTTAGTGGGAACAGAGTTGCACCACAAGCTCTGAGTGCACGTTCTGCAAAACAATGTATGTAGCAGGTACCCAAGTTAAATACCAAACAACAAGTTGTAACCAAAACTTTAATCCCAAGGATCTCACAAAAGACATTTTACAAGTGACATGAAAATTCTTGTACAGTAAAGAAATGTTTAATTCAGAACTATTACAATGTACCATCACACACCCACCCACTCCAGTGTCAGTTCTGCTGAGTATTTGGTCTGTTCAGAGGTTCTGGAATAGATGGTCACGCAAACAATCTGGTGAAGAAGCACTCTAAGTCACATGAATTACAAAATTAACTCGCCCCATGGCTAAAAGTTTCTATTCCACATAACATAAAGCAGCTCAGATCCAAGAAATGGAATTTGGAACGAGCTGTGGATAAAACAAAGCTCAGTCATTCCCTTCACATGCCACTGGCTCCACATTCCTGACTATTCTGGGTAACTGTACTACGAAGCATCTACGTCGTATTCTGCACAAACACCATTCACAGCTGTGCTTCTGCAATGAGCACATCTTCACTGCACACTTCCTTCCAGAGGCTGAATCCCAGCAAAACATCCCAGCACAAACCCAGGAACATTCTATCTATGCAAGACATGGCTAACTGTTCAGAGCTGTGTGATGGCACATTGTAAAGTCATTAATATTACAAATCATATGATCTGCTCAGAACCATATACAGATTCATATCTTTACATTTGCAACCTGTTACAAGATACAAGGAACAAAGCAAGTTCAACAGCTAAAACATTTTAAAAATGCACCAAGCTTTATGAAGTTTCAAAACAAAACAGTGTTCTGTACATACTCCTCCTATCATCAGCTCTAATGACTTCCTGTACACAGCTCCTCCTCACAGCCTTATTTTCGCTCATTTGACCTGGAACGACTGAAGAAGAAAAGTAGTGTTAGTTCCAGGTGTCCAGAGCAACAGATCTGGCTGAAACCCTCAGCCCAAACCAGCAGATGACACGTAAGCTTATAAAAATAACATTCATTTAACAAGACTATTTCGTTCCTTGAGGTAAAGAGCCTCCTCAGACACTAGAGGTGATTCTCCAGCACCATCTGTTTCAGCATTACCAACAACAAACCCAATTGTTTTTACAGATGTACTCAAAACACAACCACTGTGAGAGGCATCCTACCTGCGAGACCTGGAAAAGGAACGAGAAGGCTTGTGATTCCTATCCCGTGAAAGTGATCTCTCTCTTCTTCTGTCTCTGGAGAGGGACCTGTTAAAGATTACAGAGCAAGATGATTACAGCACCAAAACAAAGTTGAACTCGTTACAAAACTGTCTGAAGAGCAAGTTAAGGTTTTTAATTATCAGAGAAAACCTGCTAAAGATTATGGGATTGGCTCCTCCTTCAGGTAAGGATGATCAGCTTGAGCCCCCCAACACAGCTTGGGTTGTGTTGTGAACAGGCACCCATTCCCTTGCAGCAGTTTAAACCAGTTGAGTCAGACTGCCACTGCTAACCCAGCACGTCCACAATGTAACTCACACCCATAGAGGAATGCAGCACCCTGTGCTGCAAGAACATAAAATCACCCATGAGCTCTGGAAGTTTCCCAGCCCCTAACACAACCCTGTGAAACACCACTGTGTCGTCACCACCTCACAGCGTGAGACAGCAGGAGATGCTGGCCGTGTTCAATCATCTGTACTTGCAGCACACTGACACTGAAAACTGCCAGGAGCCTTGGACAGCCGAACAGGAGAAACAACACTCCCATTCTGAATAACCTCCAACTGACAACCCTGGAATCTCAGAGAGCTGTATAAATACATTCACTCCAGGCAAGCAATGCAGCAGAAGCGACCCCCTCTCTCCTTCTTACCCAATTACAACACCTGCCCTGGAGTCAATTAACACAGACAGCCCAAGCAGGTCATTTCTTTGTAAAGCCCCTGGACAAAGGGCCCCAAGCTGTTATTAACACATGCGTACCTGCTGCGGCTGCGAGAAAAGCTTCTCCTTCGTGGTGATCTAGAACCAGAAAAAGAAATGTGAGGCTTTTCATCAATTCTCCTAGCATTAACGGGGTGAGGCATTTCCCAACTTGTCAAACTCACTGTAGGGCCAAGAATAACTGGCATCCACCATCCAGTAAAAGGCATGGAAAGATTAGGCAGTAAAACCAAGCTCAGTGTGAACAGCACGTTTCCAACCACGAATTCACTTTAACTAAGAATGCTTCATAGCAGAGTTGTCCAATGCAACACTATCCATTTCAACTAAATACACTGCCCAGAACACCACAAAGTCCCACAAGTGGTTCCAAAAAAAAAAACCAGCACAGACCAAATGTTTTGGAACCCATGCAAGCCAAAAAGGTCCATGACAAGAGTAAGAGATACCGACTGGAAAAAAGTGAAAATGCGCTCAGTGTAAATATTGAAAATGCCATTAAGTGCTACATTAGAACTGCATATTTGTGATTGTCATTTTTAATGCCAGAGTGTGTTTAGACTATTTTCTTAAAAAATAAAAAAAATAACCTTAGCTCGGCCCAGTTCATCCCAAAAAGTAATTGTTTTAAGTTTTGAAAACTGTTAGTAAAACCATTTAAAGGTGATAGGATATTTCTGGCAACAAAAAGCTAAGTTTGTTAGAGCTTTATTAAAAATTTAGTTTGGCATCTCACATGCAAATACACTGTCTTTTACGTTATTTAGAGTGTAAGAGCTTCCATATCACCCTTAAAAGTTTTCTCAAGCAACATATGTACGTTACCACTCAATTATGCACAGCCAGCCTTTGATTGAGAAAAGTAATTACTTATAAGCCACTTACTCCTTATTTTAACCAGCAGTAAACTGTATAAGCAGGAAAAACTTACTAGTTTTTGGTTTCAACAAGCTAGAAATGGTGAGGTGAGGCTGCCGGACTGACTGCCAAGAAGAATTTGCTGAAAAGGTTTTGCCAGATGTTGCGTTGTATTTAGTTGGTTGGCGAAGGGGGTGTTGTGGATTTTTCCTGCTTTTTTGTTAGCCGAAGGCTGCTGCTGTAGTTGTTGTGAAGACATTTGGTAAATAAACAGCTGAGCTGATTGGCCGGGAATGTGTGGGCGGTCGAGGTGGCTGCTGCCGATTTGGTTAAGGTTGGAGAGAAGGCTGAGAGAAAACAGCATGCTCGGGAACCAAAGGGCGGTGCAACCTGACGAGTGGCCATGCCTGGGTCATGTGAAACGACACCAGCCAAGCTGCATGGGGCGCGCTGGTCACATGACGCTGAAAGGGCTAGTTGGCTGGCTAATGCAGACTCAGAGGGTGGTGAGAAGAGACATGATGGTGACTCTGCAACGGGTTCATTTTTATTAATAGATGGACCAAAAAGCATAAAAAAAATGAAAAACAAGCCATCAGTACAACCATCTATTAGCTAACAAATACTCCTAACGTGTTATTTCTCAACAGCAAAAGGGTAAGCTCGAACCCCTGACCTGGGAGGACTTCACTCACCTGCAACAGGTAAATTCAGTCCTGCAAAAACCACGCTGCAGACTTAAACCGCCAGACCAGCTGGTCTGGGTGCAAGAATGAGTCAGTTACCAAAAATCCTGCTATATCTTAGAGCTGGGTTCAAATCTCAAGTGACAGGATCATCACACGACGTCTTAATTCCAAACTAACACTAAGGTGTAGAGATTCTAGATGTCAGAGCAACTGTTACTTGATCTATTATCAAACAGCTGCCTACTTGGGAAGCATCTAAACAGAGCGGAGAAACACATCTGTATGGAAATGCTAAGCTCCTGTATGTCATGTTTTGCCATTATGGAATAAAGGAAAGGAACAGCCTATGTCGAAGTATGGGGAAGAAAGGGAAAGTGTGACTAGAAGATGAGCAGATTTTAAGAGGAAGGAGGGCAAGTCCAGGGCAGAGGGCACTGACTACCAACTCGGACAGTGACCTAAGGACAAAAGCCAACATTAACACAACTTAAGTTCACCTCGGTTTTGTGGGGTTTGGGGTCTTTTTTAGCATTTGCCATCTCCAAATTGTGGTCAGATAGATGAACGTTATCCATCAACATGCTTTTAAAAAGCCTGCTTCTAGGACGCTAAGTGGTAACAGTGTCAACAGCTCTACAAGTGTATTTCGACCTCAGGTACCTGCGACGAGGAGGAGGACTTCTTCTGCGATAGTCATCTCGAGGACGCCTGCCCCAGGATGGAGGTGGGCCACGGTTCCGACTCCGTTTCTCACCATTGGAGAGCTCCACTCTGACACGACACCCACAGAGGGTTCTGGGAAAAGAGATGGACACCAGTTAGCACGTCCAGGGGGACAAGCCTGCACGCAGAGGAAAACCTGTGGAATCAAGAGAGGGAAAAGGAATAAACAAAGGGAAAATCGTTCCATATACACACATTAATCAGAGCATCCAGAGTCTGAAAAGCAGACTCTTGGCACGACAGACAAAAGGTCTGGCAGAGAGTCTCTCTAATCAGCTCTGCCTCTTTATAGTAACACCATTCTGAATTTAACAATTACACACTGAGGCCCAAGTCATGTGTAACCTGGGAGTCCAACTCTAAAACATAAAATTAACTGTCTCAATACTATTCCTATTAAGACTATTCTTATACCACTGTAAAAATAAAAACTGCATAACAAATACATCAAGGCCGAGCTTTTGCCAGCTGAAACTTCCCAATTTAAACTGCACAGCTACTATAACTTCTCTATTTTCACCAACCACACAAGAAGCAGATTTTACCTTCCATCTAGTTCTCTCACTGCATCAGCTGCATCTCGTGGATCCTCAAACTCCACGAAGGCGAAACCGGGAGGATTTCTTGCCACCCAAACACTGCGCAGTGGTCCATAGTAGCCAAAAGCTCGCTCTAATTCAGTTTTGTTGCCATTGTTTCCAAGGTTACCCACGTAAACCTTGCAGTCCAGCGGACAAGAGTCACGATGCATTGCTAGGACAAAAAGATATAAAAGCTGATGTATATTTACCACACAGCAAGTGTTCACTCACAAGGGAACTAATTTGGTTGGATGCTTTTCCCAGAAACTCCAACAGCGATATGACCTGCATTATAGAAACATTAACCTGTGTGGAAGAGGCCCAGGGAGTGTTTGTAAACAAATACAAAAGCCAGCTGTTATACAGAATCATGGAATGGTTTGGGTTCGAAGGAACCTTGAAGTCCATCCAGTTCCAAACCCCCTGCCATGGGCAGGGACACCTCCCATTAGACCAGGATGCTCAAAGCCCCATCCAACCTCCAAGGACGGGGCAGCCACCACTTCTCTGGGCTGGGCCAGGGCTTCCCCACCCTCAGTGTGAAGAATTTATTCCTAATGTCCTATCTAAATCTTCCCCTTCCAATTTAAAGCCATTCCCCCTTCTCATAGCACTCCAGGCCCTTGGAAAAAGCTTCTCTCCAGCTTTCCTGGAGCCCCTTCCAGTACTGGGAGGCTGCTATGAGGTCTCTCAGAGCGTTCTCCTCTCAAGGCTGAACAATCCCAGCTCTCTCAATCTGTCTTCGGATAAATGCTCCAGCCTGCGGATCGTCATCGTAGCCTCCTCTGTTCCAACTGCTCCAACAGTTCTGTATCGTTCTTACGTTGGGCATTACATTGCAATCATTATTAAAATTCACCACTTCATCAGTTTCGGTTACTTTTAAGGCTCCCAGCTTTGAAGGTGAGCGTTTTCCAGCGCCCCAGTCCCCGGGCTGCAGCCGGGGCCTGGCCCGCAGGAGGCCCCGCGCGGGAGCCGGGCCCCTTTGTTCTCGGGACGGGATGCGCTGGGGGGGGGAAGAAGCAGCGCCATCTCCGGCCGAGGCGAGGCCGGGAGCGCCTCGGGATCCCATCCACAGCGCCTGCCGGGCGCTCCGTGAGGCCTCGGCGCTGCACCCCCCCACCACCCAGGGGGCGGGAATAGCGCCCCGCCATCCCCGCACCTCGCCCCGCCGAGAAGCGGCGGCGAGCAGGCTCTTCAGGGCAAACCGTGTCCTGCCCGGGCTGTCCCCGCCCGGCTCCCCCCAGCGCCGGGGCCGCCGCCGCCCGCGGCCTTGCTTTACAAAATGGCGGCCGCTCTTTGTTCGCCACCGCCAGGCCCCGCCGCTTCCACCCGGGCCCCGGGACCTCGGCCGCCGCCTCCCCCCAGCCCTCCGAGGTGAACGCCCTCACCGATGGTAAGAGGGAGGGAGCGCGATGGGCGCCCGCGCTGAGTTCGTAGCTGACCCGACCCTCCACGAGACTCCGGCTCCGCTTTTCCTCACTGGACAAAATGGCGGCCGCCGTCTACCCCGCCCGCTGTTATATACGGGAGGCGCACTCCCATGTGACGCGGAGAGATAGCCAATCACAGGGCGCTTCTCCGGTGATTGACAGCTCGGCTCGTCCCGCCTCCGCCGCGCGGCCCAATCAGCGGT
>JAUMJL010001993.1:0-17814 GCA_033558185.1 Dromococcyx pavoninus
AAAGTTGGCAGCTAATTGACAGGCATTGCCAGACCTTAACAAAGATGGCGGCGGCGGCGTCGCTACGCGAAGGGCCGGTCGCGCGGCACGCATGCGCAGTGGCACGGCGAACCCGTGGCTGCCCCGACAGGGTGAGGGGCGGTGGGGGGGGGGGGGCAAAGTGGGTTGCGGGGCTGTTTGCGGGGGCAGGGAGTGCGAGGGGGCTCTGTTTGGGGGTGCAAGGAGCGGAGTAGCCTGGGGCGGGGGAGTCAATGGGTGCTGTTGGGGGTGCCGGGAGGGCTGAGCAGACTGGAGGGAGAGTGGGTCCTGTTTGGGGGTGCATAGAGGGGCTCAGGGAGCCTGGGGGGCTGGAGTGGGTCCTTTTTGGGGGTGCAAGGAGGGGGTGCAAGGGGCCCCTGTTTGGGGGAGCAAGGAAGGGTACAATTGGTTCCTGTTTGGAGGTCTGAGGGGGGATTGAGAGCGGGTCCTGTTTGAGGGTGCAGGGAGGGATGTGAGTGGGTCCTGTTTGGGGGTGCAGGTGGGGCTGAGCAACATGGGTAGAGGGGCGAGTGGGCCCTGTTTGGGGGTGCAGGAGGAAGTGTGAGTGAGTCCTGTTTGCGGGTGGAGGGGTGGGCAAACAGCCTGTAGAGGGAGATGAGAGTTGGGCCCTGTTTAGGGGTGCAAGGCAGGATGTGAGTGAGTCCTATTTAGGGGTGCAAGGGGGGCTGAGCAGCCTGGGGAGGGAGGAGAGTGGGTCCTATTTGGGGGTGCAGGGAGGGGTGTGAGTGGGCCCTGATTGGGGGTACAGGGGGGCTGAGCAACGTGGGGGAGGCGGTGCGATTGGGCCCAGTTTGGGGGTGCCCCTGACTGTGTCTTCCCCCCACACCACTACTGCAGGGCCAGGCTGAGGATGGAAGAGGGGAGCTCAGGGGACGGGGGCTCACCAGGCAGCCTGCGCCCAGGGCTCCCCGGGGCACGGGGGCTGCTGGGGAGGCGCCCGGTTGCCCCCGCCGTCAGCCCAGGCCGCCTGCCCTCCATCCGCTCCCGAGACCTCACCCTGGGCGGCGTGAAGAAGGTGAGCACCTTGGGGTTAGGGCTTCCCAAAACCCACCCTTTCGGGGCCACCACTTGTGGTCCCCAACAGGGACAAGGAGGGGCAGCCCCAGGGGGGTTTCGGGGTGCTGGCCCATGCGGGATGCAGCCGGGTCTCCAGCTGCCTCTTCCAGCCCCACAGCCAGTTTGGTTTCTGTTCCTTATCTCAGCTCGTGCAGTGACTTGTCCCTCTTGCTCTCGTTTGCAGAAAACCTTCACCCCCAACATAATTAGCAGGAAGATCAAGGAAGAGTAAGTGGCCTCGTAAGCGTTTCCGTAGGGTGTGGAGGCGGTTTGGCCTGCGGGTACCAAGGTGGCGGTGTCTTGATGAGCAAAACATGCCCTGAAAGGGGCTCCTGCTGCTTGAGGGGGTGGCAGAGGACAGGGATGGGGGTGACAGGTCCCCTCCCCACTCCACAGGCCCAGGGAAGATGTGTCCATCAAGAAAGAGAAGAAGGAGAGGGAGCGGGAGCGGCAGCGTGATGGGCACGGCCGAGGCCGAGGCCGGCCCGAGGTTATCCAGTCCCACTCCATCTTCGAGCAGGGTCCTGCTGAAATGATGAAGAAGAAAGGTAACAGGAGCTGCCCACCCCTTCCTGGAAGGGTTTGGAACCATCCCACCCAGCTCAAGGCTCCTCTCTCCTCTTCCAGCAGGCTCCTGGGACAAGACAGTGGACATGTCGGACTTCGGTCCATCCCACATTATCAACATCAAGAAGGAGAAGAGGGAGACGGATGAGGAGACGAAACAGATCCTGCGGATGCTGCAGAAGGATGATGTGAGTAGAACCAGGAATGGTGGCTTTGGTGCCACCAGGACAGTTACTGAGTGTCCCCTCTCCCGTTCCTGCAGTTCCTCGATGATCCAGGGCTGAAGAATGACATCCGTAACAAGCCGGTGCAGCTGCCGCTGGCCCACTCAGGTTGGCTCTTCAAGGAGGAGGTGACAGAGCTGGAGGAGGACACCCAGCCCTGGCTGCCCAGCCCCAAGGAGGAAAAGATGGAGCTGGACCCACCGGTGGTGAAAGGTGTGCTGGGATGGAGGGAATCCCAGTGGGCAGGGGTTTAGGGGAGGTTGCCCGACTTCTTTCTGCATCTCCAGGTAGGAGAACTGAGGGATCTGGGATTATTTAGCCTGGAGAAGAGGAGGATGATCAGTTTTGGGCCGATTCAGAAGGAATGGTGTTCAGTTTCGGGTCCCTCACTACAAGAAGGACATTGACGAGCAGGATAGCATCTGGAGAAAGGGAATGGAACTGGGGAAGGGGCTGGAGGACAGCGAGGAATGGATGAGGGACCTGGGGCTGTTTAGCTTAGAGAAGAGGAAGCTGAGGGGAGACTTCATTGCTCTCTGTAGCTCCTTGGAAAGGAGTGTGTGTTGAGGTGGGTGCTGGGCTCTTCCAAGTGACAGGATGAGAGGAAGTGACCTCAAATTGCACCAGGGGAGGGTTAGCTTGGATATTGGGAATTATTACTTCATGGAAAGGGTTGTAAAGCACTGGACCAGGCTGTTCAGAACAGTGGTGGAGTCTCCATCCCTGCAGGGGTTCAAATAAGGTGTAGATGTGGCATTTTAGGACATGGTTTAGCAGTCACAGTGGGGCTGGGCTGATGGCAATTCCATGATCCCAGTGAAAGAAGAGCCATGCGATGAGGACCCCCTCCCCAAGCCAGCACAAACCAAGGGACCCCCAAGTTTTCCCCGGGATGTCTCGGTGGCCGAGCTCCTGCAGCGGCTGAGTTTGTCGGCGGAGGAGGAGCTCCTCTTCCTGCAGCTTCCGGACACGCTTCCCGGGCAACCGCCCACCCAGGACACCAAACCCATCAAGATGGAGCTGCAAAATGAGGAAGGACAAATGGTGGTGGTGAAGCAGGAGAAAAGCCAGGTAGGGGCTTGGGAGAGCGGGGTGGGATGGGAGACACCATAGTGATGTCTCCTCCCCATTCCATGATGTCCCTCGGCAGGAGGCAAAGCAAGCGGAGAATATCTGCACCCTGGCTGACCTTCCCGAGGGGCAGGTGGGAAAACTGCTGATCCGAAAGTCGGGAAAGGTGCAGCTGGTCCTGGGGAAGGTGACCCTGGACGTGACCATGGGGACCCCCTGCTCCTTCCTACAGGTATAGGGGCTGGGAACCTGATTTGGGGAGGCTACACCCCAAATGAACCCCTTGGGACCATGAGGGAGGAGCAGGGTTGTGCTGGGATGGGGTGGAAGTCCATTCCCACGGCGGTGGGGTGGGAAAGGATCCTCCTCTTGGTCCTGGGGTGTGGGTAGAGGTGGGGCACATCTCCTCTGGGACCCTCAGCCCTTCTCCCACTGTGGTTAAAGGCTTTCCTGTGGGATTGGGCTGCTCACGGGTGTTCCTCCCCTCTGGAAAAGGAGCTGGTGTCCGTCGGCATCGGGGACAACCGGACAGGCGAGATGATCGTCCTGGGCCACGTCAAGCACAAGCTGGTTTGTTCTCCAGACTTTGAGGCTCTGCTGGAGCATCGGCACCGGTAGCTGGAGGGGAGCTGGGAGGGGGCCCAGCCCCACACCCACACCCCATGGGGACACTCCCTGCACAACCTGGGGACCCCACAGCGCCCTGGCTCTGCCCTTAGCCCCTCCATCCTTGCCTTCAGTATATGGAGAAGTGTCTTCTGCAGGTGTGGGTGTAAAGCCAGCTCCTACCTCCTTCCCAGCCCTGCAGTGGAACAGCACCAGGACTTGGGGCTCTGTTTTTGTCCCCCTGGGACCGCGGCTTCCAACATCTCACAGATTTCTGGGTGTCCCAGACCATGGTGTCCACTCCAGCTCTCCTGCAGCTGTGCACACGCTGGGAAGAGCAGGACACTTGCCTGGGAGGAGAAATGTGGAATAAAAGCATTTTTTCCCCACTCCGTTGGGGCTCCTCCCTCTCCTGACGTCTCCTCTCCACCCAGTGCCGCCTGCCCGACCGGTGCCACGAGCCTGGCCCCGGTGTGGCCTGCTCGGTGCTGGCACACGGAGCTGCATCCTCGGCTGATTACTCACCCGCCGCTCCCTCAGGAGAGCCAGAGGGGCCCTGCATGGTGCTGGGTGGGATCCCCTGGGGACCATTGTTGGCCCCAGCGTCAGCAGGCACGGCTGCAGTATAGAGGGGGGTGATGAGGGGCCTGCACCGCATCCGCACCCTGGTGGCGGGAGGGGGTTTGTCTTGGAAGGGAGGGAGACAACATCACCCACCCATCTTCCATCATGGACCCAGATCCACCCAGCGCTTAGGGAAGCAGAAATGGCCTGGGGGCTGCACAGGGCTGGGGCTTCATTTGCCCTTACGTGTTGCCCCCCACCTCATATTACATCTTGCCCACTCCCATCAAAAGTCACGTCCCCTTTTTCCATCTTATCCCATCTTAACAACCCCCATCCCGTCTTACCTGCTGTCCCATCTTAACGCCACCTCCACCCTGTATTAACTCCCTCGCTCCCCATTCCACCTCACCCTCCCATTCCATCTCACCTCTCCTGCCCCATTCCACCCCCGCATCCCATCTTAACGCCCACCTCCATCCTATCTCCATTCCATCCCTGACAGTCTTACTCCCTCCCTCCCCACTCCATCTCACCATCCCATCCTCCCTTCCTGCCCCATCCCATCCTCCCTTCCTGCCCCATCCCATCTCTCTCCCCTGCCATATCCCATCTTAACCCCTTCCCATCCCATCTTTACCCACTCCATCCCCATTCCATTTCGCCCACCCATCCCCACCCCATCCCGTCTCCCTCCACCCGCCCCCGGCCCACCCTGCCCCGCCCCGCGGCGGCGCTGTCCGCGGTGCTGAAGCCCCCGCCGTGAGCGTGGCCCCGGACCGCCCTCTGATTGGCCGTGTGCCCGAGGAGGGCGTGGTTACAGATCCAGACCTGTGATTGACGTGCCACGCGGTGGGCGTGGTCGTAAAGCCACCTTCCTTCTGATTGGTGCGTCCCTCCGGAGGCCGTGGTTATGGGGCCCGCCCCGTGATGGAATTTCCGCGCGGTGGGCGTGGCCATGGACCTGCCCGCCCTTGGAGGCTGTGGGCGCGTCCACGTGCCTGCCCGGTAACTGAAATAGCCCCTCATTCCCGCATCCCCGTGGTGGGCGTGGCTATGGGCAAAACTGCCATCTGATTGGTCTTGACCCCACGGTGGGCGTGGCTCTATGCCCATCCCGCACTTTGATTGGCTCTCCCTGAGGTGGGCGGTCTCGTGCCTGCGCGCTGAAGCGCTGACGGAGTGCGGGAGTTGCTTCGAGGCTGCGAGCGGCATGGAGCGTCCCCCGCGCCCCCCGGCGCTGCGTCTGCCCCGGGCCCCGCAGCCCCGCGCCCCGCAGCCCCGGCCCCCGCAGCCCCGGCCCCCGCAGCCCCGCTCGCCATCGCCGTCCAGCTCCCCGCCTCTACCCACCCTACTGAGCAGCCTCAGCCTGGGCGTGGAGGGCGGCTCCTCACGGGGGGCGGGGGAATGGGCCCTGGGTGAGTGAGGGGGGCGGGAGGGGAGGGGACAGGGGCCCCCCAGGATCCTAAGACATCCTCTCCGGGCCCCCCAAGGCCCTCCCCCAGACCCTTCCAGGCCCTCCTAGCAACCCTTCAGGCCCACCTTAAGTCCCCCCAGACTCCCCCCAGCGCTCCCCCTCCCCATGTCAGACTCTCGCAGGCCCTTCCAGACCCCACTAGAGACTTCAGATTCCCCCCTTCCCCAAGACTCCACCAGGCCTCCCCCTAGTTCTTCCAGGACCTGTCAGCCCTTCCCCAGGCTCTCTTAGACACCCCCAGGCCCTATCACCCCCCTCCCCCTATCCATGCAGGGCCCCCCCCACCCTAGACTCTCCCAGACCTCCCTACACACACCCCCCCCCCCCCAGGACCCTCGGGACCCACCCCTAGGCTCTCCTAGACCCTCTGCAGTCCCCACCAGTTCCTCCCATCCTGCCCCGCCCCCAGGCCCCTCAATTACCCCCCAGACCCTGCCAGTCCCCCACCAGTGCCCCCCCTCCACTCCCCGTGCCCTCTCCTTTCCGCAGGCCGCTGCTCTGCCAACACCGCGAAGGCTCCGTCGCGGCCAGGCCCGGTGGCAGAGGCCAATGAAGGGGTGACAGCGCCGTTCCCCTGCCGTGGGCGGTGAGTCTCCCCCTCCTGCCTCAGCCCCAAGGCCTTCCCATGGTTTAATCATCCACTCTGGTGGCCTGGGGGAAGCTCTCCCTCCTGCTCTGCTCCCGGCACTGTGCTGCCAGAGTGTTTCAAGCATCTTCAGGGCACGAGCAGGGGTCCTGACCACAAAAATGGAGAGGGGGCTACACCGGGGGTGGGTGATGGGGGCAAACTCAGCTACTGAGACACTGCCAGGGTGTCCCCAGCGTGCTGGGACTTATCTTTGCCCACCTTGGGGACACAGGATGATGTGGCAGGGAGGTCGAGGGGATGCCCTGCCAACTCCCCCAGGGAGAGCTGCGGCCGTGCTGGCCCGTGGGAAGCCCTTCATGGCACCTGCGCACCCCCTGCAGCCCCCAGGACCCTCGCCCACCCCAAGGACCCCACCGGCTGCCGACAGAGTGTAAGTGAAGCATTGTTGAATCCAAGATCCCCCACCACATCTCTGCCCCTGTCCTGTCCTCATCACCCAACCTGGTCCTGTCCTGTCTTTATCCCTTTCCCTCCCATCTGTCTTCATACACCTCCCATCCCGTCTTTTCCCCCTCCCACCCCATCCCCTACCTCATCCCACCCCAGTTTTGGGGTCACGGCTGCCCACAGCCCCTCTGCCTGGTCTCTCCTAGGGATCCAGGGACGAAGCCTGCAGCAAAGGGAACCACCTTGGAGTTGGGGCTGAACTCGGTTCAGATCCACTGCCAGAAAGAAGCTGTCTACCAGTACCACGTTACCTTCAGGTACTGGCATGAGGGGTGCCAGGCTCCCATCCAAGGGTGGGTGCCCCAGGCAGAGCCTTCCCAATCTCTCCTTGCATCACTGGCAAATGTTGCCCAGGGAAGCTGTGTCTATGTCATCCCTGGAGGTGTTCAAGGCCAGGCTGGATGAGGCTTTGAGCCTCCTGATCCAGTGGGAGGTGTCCCTGCCCGTGGCAAGGGGGTGGAACTGGATGGACTTTGAGATCCCTTCACAACCCAAAGCATTCCCTGATTCTATGATCCCAGTAGCCACTAGATGGAGTGGCCGGAGCAGCCACGGCACCTGGAGGCAGAGCTGCAAAGCAAATGAGCTCTGTTTTTTTAACCCCCTCGTGGGGTTTTTTGGGTCCTGAGTGGAGTCTCAGAGTGGGAGAGGAGGGTTGAAGGACTGAGGAGTTGCCAGCAGTGCTGGGTGATGCATCCGTGTCTCCAACAGCCCCGAGGTGGAGTGCAACAGCGTGCGTTTCGCCATGCTGAAGGAGCACCGGGCAGTGACCGGGGACGTGACGGTGTTCGATGGCTCCATCCTCTTCTTGCCCATTCAGCTTCCCCAGGTGAGGGGCGATGAGATGCCCACTGGGCTGAGGTTGTTCCACCTAATTTGGAGGTGTTGGGATACCCCCCTGGGTCTCCAGGTGACGTGCCAGGTGGGAGAGCATCCCTCCTGGTCTAACACACTGTCTTGCCTCGCAGCCCGTGAGCCTGAAAGCTCGGATTAGGGGCACCGGGGAGGAGATCACCATCACCATCCAGATAACCAAGGTCCTTGAGCCCAGCTCGGACCTCTGCATCCCCTTTTACAACGTGGTATTCCGGAGGTGAGGGACCTTCCCCAAGCTCCAAGGAGGAGACTTTCCCTTCTCCTCTTTCTCCCTCCAAACCTTAGCCCATCCTGCTTTTATTTTTCTTCCTTAGGGTGATGAAAATCTTGGATATGAAACTTATTGGGAGGAACTTCTTTGAGCCTGCCCAGGCCAACATCCTACAGCATCACAGGTGGGTGCTGGGCCCTCCTGCTGCTTCCCAAACAGAGGATGGGGCCATCCCTGTCTCCCTGGAAGCAGCACAAGGCTGGGAATTCAGAAGTCTTTGCCAGGTTGGTTCTGGTTATCCTGGCCTCCTAGAGACTGTTTTCAGGGGTCGTTCCCAGAAAGCTGGGAAATAAATCCTCTGTGTTTTGAAAGTTCCTTGGCGAGCAGGACAGCTTCCTGGCTCCTCGGGTTTTAACCCAGGCGTCGTTGGGTGTCTTTCCTCCTCCTGCCAGGCTGCAGATTTGGCCAGGATACTCGGTCAGCATTCGGAAGAAGGATGGTGGCCTCTTTCTCCTGGTCGACGCCATCCACAAAGTCATCTGTAGCGATTCCGTCCTCAGTTTTATGTAAGAGAAGGGGGAAAGAGGAGCCCCGTGGGGATTTAGGGATTAGGGGGGTTTTCCAGCAGTTCTGGGGTTAGCTCTCAGCAAGGGTTCACCAGCTGTCACGGCTGGGTCACAGAATCATAGAATGACCTGAGTTGGAAGGGACCTACAAGGATTATTGAATCCAACTCCTGTCCCTGCACAGGACAACCCCAACATTCACACAATCATGGAATGGTTTGGGTTAGAATCCCATCCGGTTCCACCCCACATCCCATCCAGTTCCACCCCCCTGCCATGGGCAGGGACACCTCCCACTGGGTCAGGGGGTTCGTAACCTCATCCAACCATGTGTCTAAGAACATTGTCCAGACGCTTCTGGAATACCATCAGGCTGTGACTGCTTCCCTGGGGAGCTGTTTCAGTGCTCCACCACCCTCTGGGTGTAGAACCTCTTCCTAATATCCAGCCTAACCCTCCCCTGACACATCTTCCTGCCATTCCTTCAAGTGCTATCATTGGTCACGTGGGTCTGCAGCTACTGGTGCTGTTTGGCAAAACGCGTTTGATTTTTTTGGGATAACAGGGGCAGGGAACGTCGCTGTGAGCCTCTCTTCCTCCCTTTTTGCCCTGCTGCAGGCACAGCACCTACAAGGAAAGCCTCAGTGGCTTCCAGGATGAGTGCACCAAGCTGCTGGTGGGCAGCATGGTCATCACCCGTTACAATAACCGCATCTACCGCATCGATGACATTGACTGGAACAAGACCCCCAGGGACACTTTCACCATGACCAGTGGTGAGGAGGTCACCTTCGTGGACTACTACAGGTAGTAGGAGCATCCCTTGGGATGAACGTTTGTCCTTGGGGAAGGGCTTGATGGATCTGACCCAAAGCAGCTGAGCAGGACCAGGGAAGTCTCAGCTGATGCCGTCTCCTTGCTGTTTTTCCAGCAAAACCTATGGGATCGCCATCAGGGAGCTGGACCAACCTCTGCTCATCCACAGGCCCAAGGAAAAGCAAACACTGAAGGGGAAGGTGAGCCAGGTGATGGATTCCGTGCTGGATGCATCCCAGGACACGGTTGGCTCTCTTGGCTCATGGTCAACTTGCTGTCAATCAGGGCTGCTCTCCAAGCCTCTCGCTCCTGGCATGGGTTTTGCACCTGGGACACGGCAACCCTGGATATCCACACAGCCTGGGGAGGGAGAGGCTGGAGAGCAGCCCTGCGGAAAGGGACCTGGGGGTTCTGGTTGACTTCAAGTTGAACACAAGCCAGCAGTGTGGTAGCCAAGAGGGCAGCCTGGGGTGTCCTGGGGTGCATCCAGCCTGGAATTGCCAGCTGGGAGAGGGAGGGAATTGTCCTGTTCTGCTCTGCACTGGTGAGGCCCCACCTTGAGCCCTGGGGGCAGTTTTGGGCACCACAGGATAAAAAGGATCTGGAGCTGCTGGAGAGTGTCCAGAGGAGTGGGTGAAGGGTTTAGAGGGGAAGTGTGGGAGGAGCAGCTGAAGTCCCTTGGTCTGTTCAGCTGGAGAAGAGGAGACTGAGGGGGACCTTGTTGTGCTCTGGAGCTTCCTCACAGGGGGAGGAGGAGGAGCAGGTGCTGAGCTCTTCTCTCTGGACCTCAGAGAATGGCACTGTCCTGCATGTTTTTTTGGGCAGGGAGGGCTTGCAGCCCCCTCAGGACGCTGACAGTGCTTGTCCCCTCCCCACAGCAGCAGCTGGACTTAGTGCTGCTCGTGCCAGAGCTCACCTTCCTGACCAGCTTGCCAGGTATGAAGAAGGACAGTCGGATGATGAAGGTCAGAGCACATTTACATCCTGCTCCCTCGATCTGGGTTTGGGGAGCTGAGCTCTCCATCCCATTCAGGGGTTCCCCAATCTACCTCCTTCCCCCAGGACGTGATGCGGGAGCTGCAGCAGAGCCCCAGGCAGCACTACGAGCGTCTCACCAGCCTCCTGCGCAGGATCAAGGACAACCAGGAGGCTTCGGCCGAGCTGATGAGCTGGGGGCTCACCCTGGACCGCGACATCCACAGGGTAAGGGCAAGCAGGGACCACGTTCCCATCTCCCCACGCCGGGAACGCTGCACCACAGCGACACCGGAGCTCAAGTTCTGCTCTGTTTAGACCCGAGGTCGAGTCTTGCCCATGGAGAGGATCAACCTCCGTCACAGCTCCTTCGTGCCCGACGAGCACATGACCTGGAACAAGGAGGTCACGCAAGAAGCCTCCATCTCAGTGGTGAGGCCTTGGCTCGGCCCTTGTAACAACATCTCCTTGTTTGAAAACTGGGAAGGGTTTTCTTCGTGCTGGCGTCCCGTCCGAGCTTGTTCGATCCGAAACCCTTCCCTTATTTATGTTGGCTTTAGGCTTTAGCTTGGTTTTCCAAAGGAGCTTAGAGATCCATGGCCAAAGCGGCTGCTTTTCCTCCTCATCTTGGAGGGGCTGAAGGCTTCCAGACTGCGGGAACTGGATATTGTCCTGTGCCCTTTAGGTTCCTCTTGGGCTGCTTTCTTCCCCTCTCCTGCTCCCCCCCCTTTTGCTCCCCCCCCCTTTGCTCCCCCCCCCCTTTGCTCCCCCCCCCCTTTGCTCCCCCCCCCTTTGCTCCCCCCCCCCTTTGCTCCCCCCCCCCTTTGCTCCCCCCCTTTGCTCCCCCCCTTCTCCCCCCCTTCTCCCCCCCTTCTCCCCCCCTTCTCCCCCCCTTCTCCCCCCCTTCTCCCCCCCTTCTCCCCCCCTTCTCCCCCCCTTCCCCCCTCTTGCCCCCCCCCTTGCCCCGCTCCCCCCTTCCCCTGCTCTCCGCCTCTCCCCTTCTTCCACTCCCCCTCTTCAGCCCCCCCATTCTCCCCCCTCTCCCAGGTGCTTCAGCAGCCCCAGCCCCAAGTGCAGGGCTGCCCTTCCTTCCCCTCCAGATCCCCATGAACTGCTGGCTGCTGGTTTACCCCAGGCGCCTGCAGGACCTGGCGAAGGCCTTGCTGGCCACCATGGAGAGCACGTGTGGCCCCATCGGGATGCGCCTCAGCCGCCCCGCCTTGGTGGAGCTGAAGGACGACCGCGTCGAGACCTACACCAAGACCATCCGGAGCGTTTTGGGGAGTGAGGTGAGGAGTGTGTGTGTGGGGGGAACCTCGAGGTGGGAAAGGAGCAGCTGAGCCTCTGCATCTTCTCAGACCAGATGATGCTCCTGCATCCACCTCCTCTGCGCTCCTTCCCTGCAGGAGAAGGTGCAGCTGCTCCTCTGCTTAATCCCCAACAACCGGGAGGACTTGTATGGGGTCATCAAGAAGCTGTGCTGTGTGCAGTCTGCGGTGCCCTCCCAGGTGGGTGAGAAGGGACCACCGGCACACAGAAGCCGTGAGCATCTCCAGCCTTGCTTTTCCCTGTTTTTTTTCCCACCCCACAGGTCATCAACATGCAGTCCCTCACCGGCCACGTGGGCAGAATGAGGAGCGTGGTGCAGAAACTCCTGCTGCAGATAAACTGCAAGCTGGGTGGAGAGCTCTGGGGGGTCGACATCCCGCTGGTAAGGAGTGTGCAGGCTCTGGGGTGTAAATGATTGTGGGCATGGGATTCCCTCTGGGGATGTGGATGGACCTGCTGGAGATTTGGGATCAATGTCTCGACGGTTTTGGAGCAGCCCTGAGGAGAAGGACTTGAGGAGCTCAACGCGAGCCAGCAATGTACGCTCACAGCCCAGAAAGCCTTTGGGCTGCACCCAGAGGGGTGGGACCTGCAGGGTGAGGGAGGGGATTCTGCCCTGCTCTGGGGAGACCCCACCTGGAGCCCTGCGTCCAGTTCTGGAGTCCTCAGCACAGGAAGGACCTGGAGCTGTTGGAGCAAGTCCAGAGGAGGCCACAGAGATGATCCAAGGGCTGGAGCACCTCCTGTACGAGGACAGGCTGAGAAAGTTGGGGTTGTTCAGCCTGGAGAGGAGGAAGATCTGGGGAGACCTTAGAGCAGCCTCCCAGGACTGAAAGGGGCTCCAGGAAAGCTGGGGAGGGGCTCTTGATCAGGGAGTGCAGGGATAGGATGAGGGGGAATGGTTTTCAGCTGAAAGAGGGGAGATTGAGAAGAGATCTTGGGGAGAAATGTTTTGCTGTGAGGGTGGGGAGGCCCTGGCCCAGGTTGCCAGGACAGTGGTGGCTGCCCCATCCCTGGAGGTGTTCAAGGCCAGGTTGGGTGGGGTTGGAACTGGATGGGCTTTGAGGTCTCTTCCAACCCAAACCATTCCATGGTTCCAAGATTCTGTGCGTGCAATGTCCCTCGGAGCCGGAGGAATCCAGACAGGACACCCCAGATGGGTTTGACTTATCCCTAACTCCTTCCCTGCCTTTTTTCCTCCTCCAGAAACAGCTGATGGTCGTTGGCATGGACATCTACCACAGCTACAGCAAAGGGCTGCGCTCTGTCATCGGCTTCGTGGCCAGCATGAATCCGTACGTGGAGCTATGGGGTGGAAGGTCTTTGCTCCCACTTCACCCTGGGGATGCGGGGAGGTCCCACAGCAACATCATAGAAACATTAAGGTTGGAAAAGACCTCTAAGGTCATCGAGTCCAAGCAGCACCACTGACGCCTTCCCCAACTGCTGCGCTCAGCAAGGTCTCTCCAGCGCCGTGTTTGCGTTGGGCGTTGGTGGCTGCCGGATCCCATCGCTGGGAAAGGTGCCGCCAGCGCCGAGCCGGGGTCGCTTTTGGTTGCACAACA
Source organism: Dromococcyx pavoninus (assembly GCA_033558185.1). Classification (NCBI taxonomy): domain Eukaryota; kingdom Metazoa; phylum Chordata; class Aves; order Cuculiformes; family Neomorphidae; genus Dromococcyx; species Dromococcyx pavoninus. The sequence continues at coordinate 13,039 of JAUMJL010001993.1, forward strand.
GCTTGGTGGACTTTGCCTGGCGAGGTGCCTGATGCTCATCCTCTCTTTCCATCCCCAGCATCCTCACCAAGTGGTATTCCAAGGTGATCTTCCAGTTGCCCAATCAGGAGATCGCGGACAGCCTGCGGCTCTGCCTGAGTGATGCCCTCCAGCAGTTCTACGAGGTGAGGCCAAGCCTGGCACTAAAAAAGCCCTCCCGTGGTTGAAAAGCTCCTCAAAGCTCCTCAAAACACCCTAAACCTGTTGGCCTTTGGACTGGATCCGGTGCTGCATCCGGAGAGGCTCACCCTTATCTCGGGAACGTGGGAACCTGCCTCGAGGATTGGTTTGCACTGGGGGAAGGGCCACGTTAACGCCTCTGCTGGGATCAGCACCAACCTGCTGAGCTGTGTCCTTCTGTCCCACATCCCCAGCGTGAGAAAAGCACCCTTGGACGGGGTGGGGGCCACAATCCATTGGCGTCGGGAGGGACTTTACCATCCCCCTGCAGGAAAACACCGCTGAAACCGGATCCAGTGGAAGGTGCCCGTGGTAGGGGGTTGGAACTGGATGGGTTTGAGGTTCCTTCCAACCCAAATCATTCCATGGTTCCGTGATTCTAACTTGCCATCAACCAGAACCCCCAGATCCCATCACCCTGGAGGTGTTCAAGGCCAGGTTGGATGGGGCTTGGAGCCCCCTGATCCAGTGGGAGGTGTCCCTGCCCATGGCAGGGGGTGGAACTGAATGGGTTTGAAGTCCCTTTCAACACAACCCATTTCATGATTCTGTGAAAACGGGAAGCTTGGTGGTCACCCAACGCTTGCCTGTGGCCAGGATGAGTGCAAACCTCCTTCTCCCTGCCCCTCCAGCCCTTCTAAAACCTGGTTTGAAATATCGTGAGGGCTTCCTGCAAAGCTCGAAGGGTGATGGGTTGAACTCAACAGGCTCCAAGACCACGGAACTGTCCACCCTGGGGACTCAGCAGGCATCCAGCACCCAGCTTCTTCCCAGGGAGTTCATCATCTTGGACTGTGAGCCATTCCTGTGCCTGACAGAGGGGGTTAAGACCAGCGTGCTCTCCCAATTTCTCCTTCCCCAGATGAACCACTGCTTGCCCAAGAAGATCGTGATATACCGGGACGGGGTGTCCGACAGCCAACTCAACACGGTGCTCACGTACGAGGTCCCACAGATGCAGAAGTGCTTTGACACTTTTGAGAACTACCAGCCTGGGATGGTGGTGGTGGTGGTGCAGAAGCAAATCAGCACCAACTTCTACAGCCTCGGGACGGAGCAGTTCACCTCCCCTCCTGCGGGAACGGTCATCGACCACACGGTCACCAGCTCCGACTGGTGAGTGGTGGCTCCTTCTGAGAGCTGCGTGGGGTGGAAAGAAAACCCTTGTGTGCCAAAAAAAAACCCTCCTTTGTCGTTTTCTCCCTCCCAGGCAGGATTTCTTCTTGTTGGCTCATCACTCTCGCCAAGGTTGCAGCATCCCCACGCACTACATCTGTGTGCTGAACACAGCCAACCTCAGCTGCGAGCACCTGCAGAGGTAAGGGTGGGCTTCCCACACCTCTCTCTGTCCTGTGGAGCTCAGGGAAGGCTTTCCATAGCGCCCCCCATACCCTGCAGAACTCAGGAAAGGCTTTCCATAGCGCCTCATTGCCTTGCAGAGGTAAGGGTGGGCTTCCCACAGACCCTCCGTGTCCCGTGGAGCTCAGAGAAGGCTTTCTACAGCCCCTCTATGCCCTGCGGAGCTAAGGAAAGGCTTCCCACAGCCCCTCTGTGTCCCGTGGAGCAAAGGGAAGGCTTTCTGCAGCCCCTCCATCTCCTGTAGAGCTCAGGAAGGGCTTACTGAAGCCCCTCCATGTCCTGTGGAGCTCAGGGAAGGTTTTCTGCAGTCCCTTCATCTCCTGCAGAGCCTTTCTGCAGCCCCTCCTTGTCCTGTAGAGCTCAGGAAGGGCTTTCCGTAGCCCCTCCATGCCCTGTGGAGCCCGGGGAAGCCTTTCCATAGCCTCTCCATGTCCTGTAGAGCATGGAAAGGCTTTCCACAGCCCCCCCAATGCCCTGCAGAGCTAAGGAGAGGCTTCCCACAGCCTGTCTGTATGCTGTGGAGCTCAGGGAAGCAGCCCCTCCATATCCTGCAGAGCTAAGGGAAGGCTTTCCACAGCCCCTCTGTGTCCCACAGAGAGTTTCCACAGCCCCTTCCTGTCCCGCAGAGCTCAGGGCAGGCTTTCCACAGCCCCCTCATATCCTGCAGCATGGAGACTCGTGTCTGACCCCAAAAACCTGGGGGGTTGGGCAAAACCAGTCCCTTGGAGCCAGCGAGGAGGTACCTGTGCAGGCACTGGGCTGAGCCTGCGCTCCATACTGGGTTTACTGGGAGGGCTTGGCAGTGGATGAGGGAGAGGAGGTGGATGCCATCCATCCTTTCTGCCTCCTCTCCGAGCGGGAGCTGATTGTGAGTGTGACAAAAGACCTGTGTCACCCAGTGGTGGCCTTGCAGGAGAGGAGCAGTGAGTTCAAACACGGCACCTGGGTAATTAGTGCAATTAACCACTATCAGCAGAACCTGACCTTTAACCCCTGCAATCGGGGTGAAAACTCCTCTGTGAGCACGTTTGACCTCACAGCTCCACAGGGGAGCAGGATCCATCCCTAGGGATGCTGGGAATCATAGAACCATGGAGTGGGTTGGAAGGGTCCTCAAACCCATCCAGTTCCACCCCTTGCCATGGGCAGGGACACCTCCCACTGGATCAGGGGGCTCCAAGCCCCATCCAACCTGGTCTTGAACACCTCCAGGGATGGGGCAGCCACCACTGCTCTGGGCAACCTGGGCCAGGGCCTCCCCACCCTCATTGTGAAGAATTTCTTCCTAATATCTAATCTAAATCTTCCCCCTTCCCATTTAAAGCTGTTCCCCCTTGTCCTGTCATTCCATGCCCTTGGAAAAAGGCCCTCCCCAGCTTTCCTGCAGCCTCTTTCAGTCTTGGGAGGCTGCTATGAGGTCCACCCAGAGCTTTCTCTTCTCCAGGCTGTACAACCCCAACCCTCTCAGCCTGTCTTCATAGCAGAGGTGCTCCAGCCCTTGGATCATCTCTGTAGCACCAACCCCACTCCTCTCACTGTCCCCTAGGTTGACCTTCAAGCTGTGTCACCTCTACTGGAACTGGCCGGGCACCATCCGTGTCCCTGCACCCTGCAAATATGCCCACAAGCTGGCATTCCTCTCGGGACAGGTCCTGCAGCACGAGCCCAGCTCCCAGCTCTGCAACCAGCTCTTCTTCCTATGAAGAACGAAGGGGAAAATGGGTTGGATTTGTGATTCAGCCCACGTTAAGTCTCCTCCAAGAGGGACTTTTCTTTCCTCAAGTATGTTTGTGGGTTTTTTTATTTACCATTTCTCTCATCATTTGGTTTCTTGGGTTCATTTTTCTCATTTTCAAAGGATGCTCGGAAAAGGATGCAGCAGAACCCGGTGTGGGAATGAACATGGAGCAAAACTCCGCTCTCCCCAGTGGTTTCCAGTCCTACCAGTTGGGTAAATGAGCCCTGAGGTGATGCTGCAGCTCAGCCCTGTCTTGTTCCATGCAGAGAATGGATGCAAATCCCAATCATTTGTGGGATTTGGGGATATTTTGGGGTATTTCCCTCCCTTTCTTGAATCGCCATTGATGTGGCTCCAGGGTTAAAATTCTATTTTGCTTTTCCGAGCTCCTGTTTAACAAACCCAGCTCCAGTTGGGCTGTTTGTCCTTCAAAACCCACTGGTTTTCCAAGAAGAAGCCTTTGTTATTTTTTGTTGTTGTTCTCTCAGACTGGTAGAGCAGAAAAATGTGAGTTTTCAGATGTTTCTTTGCCAGGGTCAAGAGCTGGTTGAAAACTTTTGGATTTCAATCTGTGGAGGGGCTGCAAGAGTATTCCCAAAATCACCTGGATTTAGCTGGGTGGGCCCTCACCCACCACAACCACCAGCAGGGATGGAGCCTCTTCCAACCTCTCCTCTCCTTTTTTATGCACAAAAAATTGAAATTAGTTATTTTTTCTATGCTGTAACTGTTGTTTTGTGATTGATTCAATAATAAAAGTGTTGCTGGCTCCTTCTTGGTGCTCCGGACTCCAGAACTGGATGCAGGGCTCCAGGTGAAGTCTCACTGGACCTCCTCTTTCCATGGGGGTCCCACGAGGTAGGGGACAGGGCGGGGACACCCCAGACAGTGGCAGAGCCCTGCCCCGTGTCCCCTGAGTTAATCATTCACCATTGCTCCTCTCCCACAGCAGCTTTGATCCCCTTGTATTTGCCGGCACCGGTGGACTTTGGCAACCTTCACGTGGCCCCACTGGGTGTTTGGGGGTTCTGAGGGGTCCCCTGTGCCCACAGAGGGTGGTTGGGGGGCTCTGGGTGTGCTCCTTCCCCCGGGAGAGCTCTGTGGGGTTGCCCTTGCCCCCCAAAGAGCGCTTGTGGGGGGATCCATGGGGTGCCCTGTGCCCCAAAGGGATGTGTGTGTGGGGGGGGTTGTGGGGTACCCCATGGATCCGTGGGGTACCCAATCGCCTTGGAGGGGTTTGTGGGGTGCCCAGTGCCCCCAGTTAGGGCTTGGGGGGTGTCTATGGGATGCCCCATACCCCCGAGGGATGCTTGAGGGGGGGGGTCTGTGGGGTGCCCTCTCCACTCCAGGTCCATGGGGTGCCCCATGGATCTGAGGGGTGCCCCGTGCCCCCTCCCCCCCCACTGCCTGGGGTGCCCCACGGGCCACCCTGGTACCCTGGTACCCCCTCTCAGTCCCAC
>JAUMJL010001994.1:0-32131 GCA_033558185.1 Dromococcyx pavoninus
CCTTAGGTCCCATTTTTGTTCTTCTATCCATTTGTTCCAGGGTCCTGCAATCCATTTTTGGGTCCCCCAATGCATTTTTGGGTCCCTCAATCCATTTTTGGGTCTTTTAGTCCATTTTTGGGCCCCTCAGTCCATTCCTGGGTTCCTCAAACCGTTTTTGTTTTCCTCAACCCATTTTTGGGTCCCTCAATCCAGTTTTGGGTTCCTCAATCCATTTTTGGGTCCTTTGGCCCAATTTTGGGTCCCTCAATCCATTTTTGGTTTCCTCAGCCTATTTTTAGGTTTTTCAATCCATTTTTTGAGTCCGTAGACCCTTTTTCGGTTCCTCAATCCATTTTTGGGTCCCTCAATCCATTTTTCATTCCCTCAATCCATTTTTGGTTCCCTCAGCTAATTTTTGGGTTCCTAAATCCATTTTTGGTTCCCTAAAACCATGTTTGGGTTCCTGAATCCATTTTAGGGTCCCTCAGCCTATTTTTGGGTTCCTCAATCCATTTTTGGAGCCCTTAGCCCCATTTTGGGGTTCTTCTATCAATTTTTGGGTTCCTCAATCCATTATTGGTTTCTTCAATCTATTTTTGGGTTCCCCAATACATTTTTATTTTCTCAATCCATTTTTGGGTCCTGCAATCCATTTTTGGGTCCCCCAATGCATTTTTGGGTCCCTCAATCCATTTTTGGGTCTTTTAGTCCATTTTTGGGCCCCTCAGTCCATTCCTGGGTTCCTCAAACCGTATTTGTTTTCCTCAACCCATTTTTGGGTCCCTCAATCCAGTTTTGGGTTCCTCAATCCATTTTTGGGTCCTTCGGCCCATTTTTGGGTCCCTCAATCCATTTTTGGTTTCCTCAATCCATTTTTGGGTCCTTCGGCCCATTTTTGGGTCCCTCAATCCATTTTTGGTTTCCTCGATCCATTTCCTGGTCCCTCAATCCATTTTTGGGTTGCTCAATCCATTTTGGTACCCTCGATCCATTTTTGGGTTCCTCAATCCATTTTTGGGTTACACAAACAATTTTTGGGTTCCTCAATCTATTTTTTGGTTCCTCGATTCACTTTTGTGCCCCTCGACCCATTTTCGGTTTCACAATCAGGTTTTGGGTCCCTCATCTGATTTTTCGGTCCCTCCATCCAATTTTGGGTTCCTCAATCCATTTTTTCGGTTCCTCAATCCATTTTTCGGTTCCTCAATCCATTTTTTGGTTCATCAATCCATTTTTTGAGTTCTCACTGCACTTTTTGTTCCCTCGGCCCATATTTGGTTTCCTCGGCCCATTTTTGGATTCCTCAATCCATTTTTGGGTCCCTCAATATATTTTTGGGTTCCTCAGCCCGTTTTTGGTTTCCTCGATCCATTTCTTGGTCCTTCGGCCCATTTTTGGGTAACAAAATAAATGTTTGGTTTCCTAAGCCCACTTTTGGGTTCCTCAATCCATTTTTGGTCCCTCAATCCATTTTTGGGTCGCTCAATCCATTTTTGGGTCCCTCGATCCATTTTTGGGTCCCTCAATCCATTTTTGGGTTCCTCGATTCATTTTTGTGCCCCTCGACCCATTTTCCGGTTTCACAATCAGGTTTTGGGTCCCTAATCTGATTTTCCGGTCCCCTCCATCCAATTTTGCGTTCCTCAATCCATTTTGGGTTCCTCAATCCATTTTTCGGTTCCTCAATCCATTTTTTGATTCATCAATCCATTTTTTGAGTTCTCACTACACTTTTTGTTCCCTCGGCCCATATTTTGGTTTCCTCGGCCCATTTTTGGATTCCTCAATCCATTTTTGTTTCCTCAGCCTATTTTTAGGTTTTTCAATCCATTTTTTGAGTCCGTAGATCCTTTTTTCAGTTCCTCAATCCATTTTTGGGTCCCTCAATCCATTTTTCGTTCCCTCAATCCATTTTTGGTTCCCTCAGCTAATTTTTGGGTCCTAAATCCATTTTTGGTTCCCTAAAACCATTTTTGGGTTCCTGAATCCATTTTAGGGTCCCTCAGCCTATTTTTGGGTTCCTCAATCCATTTTTGGAGCCCTTAGCCCATTTTTGGGTTCTTCTATCCATTTTTGGGTTCCTCAATCCATTATTGGTTTCTTCAATCTATTTTTGGGTTCCCCAATACATTTTTATTTTCTCAATCCATTTTTGGGTCCTGCAATCCATTTTTGGGTCCCCCAATGCATTTTTGGGTCCCTCAATCCATTTTTGGGTCTTTTAGTCCATTTTTGGGCCCCTCAGTCCATTCCTGGGTTCCTCAACCGTTTTTGTTTTCCTCAACCCATTTTTGGGTCCCTCAATCCAGTTTTGGGTTCCTCAATCCATTTTTGGGTCCTTCGGCCCATTTTTGGGTCCCTCAATCCATTTTTGGTTTCCTCAATCCATTTTTGGGTCCTTCGGCCCATTTTTGGGTCCCTCAATCCATTTTTGGTTTCCTCGATCCATTTCCTGGTCCCTCAATCCATTTTTGGGTTGCTCAATCCATTTTTGGTACCCTCGATCCATTTTTGGGTTCCTCAATCCATTTTTGGGTTACACAAACAATTTTTGGGTTCCTCAATCTATTTTTTGGTTCCTCGATTCACTTTTGTGCCCCTCGACCCATTTTCCGGTTTCACAATCAGGTTTTGGGTCCCTCATCTGATTTTTCGGTCCCTCCATCCAATTTTGGGTTCCTCAATCCATTTTTCGGTTCCTCAATCCATTTTTCGGTTCCTCAATCCATTTTTGGTTCATCAATCCATTTTTTGAGTTCTCACTGCACTTTTTGTTCCCTCGGCCCATATTTTGGTTTCCTCGGCCCATTTTTGGATTCCTCAATCCATTTTTGGGTCCCTCAATATATTTTTGGGTTCCTCAGCCCGTTTTTGGTTTCCTCGATCCATTTCTTGGTCCTTCGGCCCATTTTTGGGTAACAAAATAAATGTTTGGTTTCCTAAGCCCACTTTTGGGTTCCTCAATCCATTTTTGGTCCCTCAATCCATTTTTGGGTCGCTCAATCCATTTTTGGGTCCCTCGATCCATTTTTGGGTCCCTCAATCCATTTTTGGGTTCCTCGATTCATTTTTGTGCCCCTCGACCCATTTCCCGGTTTCACAATCAGCTTTTGGGTCCCTAATCTGATTTTCCGGTCCCTCCATCCAATTTTGCGTTCCTCAATCCATTTTTGGGTTCCTCAATCCATTTTTCGGTTCCTCAATCCATTTTTTGATTCATCAATCCATTTTTTGAGTTCTCACTACACTTTTTGTTCCCTCGGCCCATATTTTGGTTTCCTCGGCCCATTTTTGGATTCCTCAATCCATTTTTGTTTCCCTCAGCCTATTTTTAGGTTTTTCAATCCATTTTTTGAGTCCGTAGATCCTTTTTTCAGTTCCTCAATCCATTTTTGGGTCCCTCAATCCATTTTTCGTTCCCTCAATCCATTTTTGGTTCCCTCAGCTAATTTTTGGGTTCCTAAATCCATTTTTGGTTCCCTAAAACCATGTTTGGGTTCCTGAATCCATTTTAGGGTCCCTCAGCCTATTTTTGGTTTCCTCAATCCATTTTTGGAGCCCTTAGCCCATTTTTGGGTTCTTCTATCCATTTTTGGGTTCCTCAATCCATTATTGGTTTCTTCAATCTATTTTTGGGTTCCCCAATACATTTTTATTTTCTCAATCCATTTTTGGGTCCTGCAATCCATTTTTGGGTCCCCCAATGCATTTTTGGGTCCCTCAATCCATTTTTGGGTCTTTTAGTCCATTTTTGGGCCCCTCAGTCCATTCCTGGGTTCCTCAAACCGTTTTTGTTTTCCTCAACCCATTTTTGGGTCCCTCAATCCAGTTTTGGGTTCCTCAATCCATTTTTGGGTCCTTTGGCCCATTTTTGGGTCCCTCAATCCATTTTTGGTTTCCTCAGCCTATTTTTAGGTTTTTCAATCCATTTTTTGAGTCCGTAGACCCTTTTTCGGTTCCTCAATCCATTTTTGGGTCCCTCAATCCATTTTTCATTCCCTCAATCCATTTTTGGTTCCCTCAGCTAATTTTTGGGTTCCTAAATCCATTTTTGGTTCCCTAAAACCATGTTTGGGTTCCTGAATCCATTTTAGGGTCCCTCAGCCTATTTTTGGGTTCCTCAATCCATTTTTGGAGCCCTTAGCCCATTTTGGGGTTCTTCTATCCATTTTTGGGTTCCTCAATCCATTATTGGTTTCTTCAATCTATTTTTGGGTTCCCCAATACATTTTTATTTTCTCAATCCATTTTTGGGTCCTGCAATCCATTTTTGGGTCCCCCAATGCATTTTTGGGTCCCTCAATCCATTTTTGGGTCTTTTAGTCCATTTTTGGGCCCCTCAGTCCATTCCTGGGTTCCTCAAACCGTTTTTGTTTTCCTCAACCCATTTTTGGGTCCCTCAATCCAGTTTTGGCTTCCTCAATCCATTTTTGGGTCCTTCGGCCCATTTTTGGGTCCCTCAATCCATTTTTGGTTTCCTCAATCCATTTTTGGGTCCTTCGGCCCATTTTTGGGTCCCTCAATCCATTTTTGGTTTCCTCGATCCATTTCCTGGTCCCTCAATCCATTTTTGGGTTGCTCAATCCATTTTTGGTACCCACGATCCATTTTTGGGTTCCTCAATCCATTTTTGGGTTACACAAACAATTTTTGGGTTCCTCAATCTATTTTTTGTTTCCTCGATTCACTTTTGTGCCCCTCGAACCATTTTCCGGTTTCACAATCAGGTTTTGGGTCCCTCATCTGATTTTTCGGTCCCTCCATCCAATTTTGGGTTCCTCAATCCATTTTTCGGTTCCTCAATCCATTTTTCGGTTCCTCAATCCATTTTTTGGTTCATCAATCCATTTTTTGAGTTCTCACTGCACTTTTTGTTCCCTCGGCCCATATTTTGGTTTCCTCGGCCCATTTTTGGATTCCTCAATCCATTTTTGGGTCCCTCAATATATTTTTGGGTTCCTCAGCCCGTTTTTGGTTTCCTCGATCCATTTCTTGGTCCTTCGGCCCATTTTTGGGTAACAAAATAAATGTTTGGTTTCCTAAGCCCACTTTTGGGTTCCTCAATCCATTTTTGGTCCCTCAATCCATTTTTGGGTCGCTCAATCCATTTTTGGGTCCCTCGATCCATTTTTGGGTCCCTCAATCCATTTTTGGGTTCCTCGATTCATTTTTGTGCCCCTCGACCCATTTTCCGGTTTCACAATCAGCTTTTGGGTCCCTAATCTGATTTTCCGGTCCCTCCATCCAATTTTGCGTTCCTCAATCCATTTTTGGGTTCCTCAATCCATTTTTCGGTTCCTCAATCCATTTTTTGATTCATCAATCCATTTTTTGAGTTCTCACTACACTTTTTGTTCCCTCGGCCCATATTTTGGTTTCCTCGGCCCATTTTTGGATTCCTCAATCCATTTTTGTTTCCCTCAGCCTATTTTTAGGTTTTTCAATCCATTTTTTGAGTCCGTAGATCATTTTTTCAGTTCCTCAATCCATTTTTGGGTCCCTCAATCCATTTTTCGTTCCCTCAATCCATTTTTGGTTGCCTCTGCTAATTTTTGGATTCCTAAATCCATTTTTGGTTCCCTAAAACCATTTTTGGGTTCCTGAATCCATTTTAGGGTCCCTCAGCCTATTTTTGGGTTCCTCAATCCATTTTTGGAGCCCTTAGCCCATTTTTGGGTTCTTCTATCCATTTTTGGGTTCCTCAATCCATTATTGGTTTCTTCAATCTATTTTTGGGTTCCCCAATACATTTTTATTTTCTCAATCCATTTTTGGGTCCTTCGGCCCATTTTTGGGTCCCTCAATCCATTTTTGGTTTCCTCGATCCATTTCCTGGTCCCTCAATCCATTTTTGGGTTGCTCAATCCATTTTTGGTACCCTCGATCCATTTTTGGGTTCCTCAATCCATTTTTGGGTTACACAAACAATTTTTGGGTTCCTCAATCTATTTTTTGGTTCCTCGATTCACTTTTGTGCCCCTCGACCCATTTCCCGGTTTCACAATCAGCTTTTGGGTCCCTCATCTGATTTTTCGGTCCCTCCATCCAATTTTGGGTTCCTCAATCCATTTTTCGGTTCCTCAATCCATTTTTCGGTTCCTCAATCCATTTTTTGATTCATCAATCCATTTTTTGAGTTCTCACTACACTTTTTGTTCCCTCGGCCCATATTTTGGTTTCCTCGGCCCATTTTTGGATTCCTCAATCCATTTTTGGGTCCCTCAATATATTTTTGGGTTCCTCAGCCCGTTTTTGGTTTCCTCGATCCATTTCTTGGTCCTTCAATCCATTTTTGGGTAACAAAATAAATGTTTGGTTTCCTAAGCCCACTTTTGGGTTCCTCAATCCATTTTTGGTCCCTCAATCCATTTTTGGGTCGCTCAATCCATTTTTGGGTCCCTCGATCCATTTTTGGGTCCCTCAATCCATTTTTGGGTCCCTCAATCCATTTTTGGGTTCCTCGATTCATTTTTGTGCCCCTCGACCCATTTTCCGGTTTCACAATCAGGTTTTGGGTCCCTAATCTGATTTTCCGGTCCCTCCATCCAATGTTGGGTTCCTCAATCCATTGTTGGGTTCCTCAATCCATTTTTCGGTTCCTCAATCCATTTTTTGATTCATCAATCCATTTTTTGAGTTCTCACTACACTTTTTGTTCCCTCGGCCCATATTTTGGTTTCCTCGGCCCATTTTTGGATTCCTCAATCCATTTTTGTTTCCCTCAGCCTATTTTTAGGTTTTTCAATCCATTTTTTGAGTCCGTAGATCCTTTTTTCAGTTCCTCAATCCATTTTTGGGTCCCTCAATCCATTTTTCGTTCCCTCAATCCATTTTTGGTTCCCTCAGCTAATTTTTGGGTTCCTAAATCCATTTTTGGTTCCCTAAAACCATGTTTGGGTTCCTGAATCCATTTTAGGGTCCCTCAGCCTATTTTTGGGTTCCTCAATCCATTTTTGGAGCCCTTAGCCCATTTTTGGGTTCTTCTATCCATTTTTGGGTTCCTCAATCCATTATTGGTTTCTTCAATCTATTTTTGGGTTCCCCAATACATTTTTATTTTCTCAATCCATTTTTGGGTCCTGCAATCCATTTTTGGGTCCCCCAATGCATTTTTGGGTCCCTCAATCCATTTTTGGGTCTTTTAGTCCATTTTTGGGCCCCTCAGTCCATTCCTGGGTTCCTCAAACCGTTTTTGTTTTCCTCAACCCATTTTTGGGTCCCTCAATCCAGTTTTGGGTTCCTCAATCCATTTTTGGGTCCTTCGGCCCATTTTTGGGTCCCTCAATCCATTTTTGGTTTCCTCAATCCATTTTTGGGTCCTTCGGCCCATTTTTGGGTCCCTCAATCCATTTTTGGTTTCCTCGATCCATTTCCTGGTCCCTCAATCCATTTTTGGGTTGCTCAATCCATTTTTGGTACCCTCGATCCATTTTTGGGTTCCTCAATCCATTTTTGGTCCCTCGATCCATTTTTGGGTCCCTCAATCCATTTTTGGGTTCCTCGATTCATTTTTGTGCCCCTCGACCCATTTTCCGGTTTCACAATCAGCTTTTGGGTCCCTCATCTGATTTTCCGGTCCCTCCATCCAATTTTGCGTTCCTCAATCCATTGTTGGGTTCCTCAATCCATTTTTCGGTTCCTCAATCCATTTTTTGATTCATCAATCCGTTTTTTGAGTTCTCACTACACTTTTTGTTCCCTCGGCCCATATTTTGGTTTCCTCGGCCCATTTTTGGATTCCTCAATCCATTTTTGTTTCCCTCAGCCTATTTTTAGGTTTTTCAATCCATTTTTTGAGTCCGTAGATCCTTTTTTCAGTTCCTCAATTCATTTTTGGGTCCCTCAATCCATTTTTCGTTCCCTCAATCCATTTTTGGTTCCCTCAGCTAATTTTTGGGTTCCTAAATCCATTTTTGGTTCCCTAAAACCATTTTTGGGTTCCTGAATCCATTTTAGGGTCCCTCAGCCTATTTTTGGGTTCCTCAATCCATTTTTGGAGCCCTTAGCCCATTTTTGGGTTCCTCAATCCATTTTTGGTTTCTTCAATCTATTTTTGGGTTCCCCAATACATTTTTATTTTCTCAATCCATTTTTGGGTCCTGCAATCCATTTTTGGGTCCCCCAATGCATTTTTGGGTCCCTCAATCCATTTTTGGTTCTTTTAGTCCATTTTTGGTCCCCTCAGTCCATTCCTGGGTTCCTCAAACCGTTTTTGTTTTCCTCAACCCATTTTTGGGTCCCTCAATCCAGTTTTGGGTTCCTCAATCCATTTTTGGGTCCTTTGGCCCATTTTTGGGTCCCTCAATCCATTTTTGGTTTCCTCAATCCATTTTTGGGTCCTTCGGCCCATTTTTGGGTCCCTCAATCCATTTTTGGTTTCCTCGATCCATTTCCTGGTCCCTCAATCCATTTTTGGGTTGCTCAATCCATTTTTGGTACCCTCGATCCATTTTTGGGTTCCTCAATCCATTTTTGGGTTACACAAACAATTTTTGGGTTCCTCAATCTATTTTTTGGTTCCTCGATTCACTTTTGTGCCCCTCGACCCATTTTCCGGTTTCACAATCAGGTTTTGGGTCCCTCATCTGATTTTTCGGTCCCTCCATCCAATTTTGGGTTCCTCAATCCATTTTTCGGTTCCTCAATCCATTTTTCGGTTCCTCAATCCATTTTTCGGTTCCTCAATCCATTTTTTGATTCATCAATCCATTTTTTGAGTTCTCACTGCACTTTTTGTTCCCTCGGCCCATATTTTGGTTTCCTCGGCCCATTTTTGGATTCCTCAATCCATTTTTGGGTCCCTCAATATATTTTTGGGTTCCTCAGCCCGTTTTTGGTTTCCTCGATCCATTTCTTGGTCCTTCAATCCATTTTTGGGTAACAAAATAAATGTTTGGTTTCCTAAGCCCACTTTTGGGTTCCTCAATCCATTTTTGGTCCCTCAATCCATTTTTGGGTCGCTCAATCCATTTTTGGGTCCCTCGATCCATTTTTGGGTCCCTCAATCCATTTTTGGGTTCCTTGATTCATTTTTGTGCCCCTCGACCCATTTTCCGGTTTCACAATCAGGTTTTGGGTCCCTAATCTGATTTTCCGGTCCCTCCATCCAATTTTGCGTTCCTCAATCCATTGTTGGGTTCCTCAATCCATTTTTCGGTTCCTCAATCCATTTTTTGATTCATCAATCCATTTTTTGAGTTCTCACTACACTTTTTGTTCCCTCGGCCCATATTTTGGTTTCCTCGGCCCATTTTTGGATTCCTCAATCCATTTTTGTTTCCCTCAGCCTATTTTTAGGTTTTTCAATCCATTTTTTGAGTCCGTAGATCCTTTTTTCAGTTCCTCAATCCATTTTTGGGTCCCTCAATCCATTTTTCGTTCCCTCAATCCATTTTTGGTTCCCTCAGCTAATTTTTGGGTTCCTAAATCCATTTTTGGTTCCCTAAAACCATTTTTGGGTTCCTGACTCCATTTTAGGTTCCTTCAGCCTATTTTTGGGTTCCTCAATCCATTTTTGGAGCCCTTAGCCCATTTTGGGGTTCTTCTATCCATTTTTGGGTTCCTCAATCCATTATTGGTTTCTTCAATCTATTTTTGGGTTCCCCAATACATTTTTATTTTCTCAATCCATTTTTGGGTCCTGCAATCCATTTTTGGGTCCCCCAATGCATTTTTGGGTCCCTCAATCCATTTTTGGTTCTTTTAGTCCATTTTTGGTCCCCTCAGTCCATTCCTGGGTTCCTCAAACCGTTTTTGTTTTCCTCAACCCATTTTTGGGTCCCTCAATCCAGTTTTGGTTTCCTCAATCCATTTTTGGGTCCTTCGGCCCATTTTTGGGTCCCTCAATCCATTTTTGGTTTCCTCAATCCATTTTTGGGTCCTTCGGCCCATTTTTGGGTCCCTCAATCCATTTTTGGTTTCCTCGATCCATTTCCTGGTCCCTCAATCCATTTTTGGGTTGCTCAATCCATTTTTGGTACCCTCGATCCATTTTTGGGTTCCTCAATCCATTTTTGGGTTACACAAACAATTTTTGGGTTCCTCAATCTATTTTTTGTTTCCTCGATTCACTTTTGTGCCCCTCGACCCATTTTACGGTTTCACAATCAGCTTTTGGGTCCCTCATCTGATTTTTCGGTCCCTCCATCCAATTTTGGGTTCCTCAATCCATTTTTCGGTTCCTCAATCCATTTTTCGGTTCCTCAATCCATTTTTTGATTCATCAATCCATTTTTTGAGTTCTCACTGCACTTTTTGTTCCCTCGGCCCATATTTTGGTTTCCTCGGCCCATTTTTGGATTCCTCAATCCATTTTTGTTTCCCTCAGCCTATTTTTAGGTTTTTCAATCCATTTTTTGAGTCCGTAGATCCTTTTTTCAGTTCCTCAATCCATTTTTGGGTCCCTCAATCCATTTTTCGTTCCCTCAATCCATTTTTGGTTCCCTCAGCTAATTTTTGGGTTCCTAAATCCATTTTTGGTTCCCTAAAACCATTTTTGGGTTCCTGAATCCATTTTAGGTTCCTTCAGCCTATTTTTGGGTTCCTCAATCCATTTTTGGAGCCCTTAGCCCATTTTGGGGTTCTTCTATCCATTTTTGGGTTCCTCAATCCATTATTGGTTTCTTCAATCTATTTTTGGGTTCCCCAATACATTTTTATTTTCTCAATCCATTTTTGGGTCCTGCAATCCATTTTTGGGTCCCCCAATGCATTTTTGGGTCCCTCAATCCATTTTTGGTTCTTTTAGTCCATTTTTGGTCCCCTCAGTCCATTCCTGGGTTCCTCAAACCGTTTTTGTTTTCCTCAACCCATTTTTGGGTCCCTCAATCCAGTTTTGGTTTCCTCAATCCATTTTTGGGTCCTTCGGCCCATTTTTGGGTCCCTCAATCCATTTTTGGTTTCCTCAATCCATTTTTGGGTCCTTCGGCCCATTTTTGGGTCCCTCAATCCATTTTTGGTTTCCTCGATCCATTTCCTGGGTCCCTCAATCCATTTTTGGGTTGCTCAATCCATTTTTGGTACCCTCGATCCATTTTTGGGTTCCTCAATCCATTTTTGGGTTACACAAACAATTTTTGGGTTCCTCAATCTATTTTTTGGTTCCTCGATTCACTTTTGTGCCCCTCGACCCATTTTACGGTTTCACAATCAGGTTTTGGGTCCCTCATCTGATTTTTCGGTCCCTCCATCCAATTTTGGGTTCCTCAATCCATTTTTCGGTTCCTCAATCCATTTTTCGGTTCCTCAATCCATTTTTTGATTCATCAATCCATTTTTTGAGTTCTCACTGCACTTTTTGTTCCCTCGGCCCATATTTTGGTTTCCTCGGCCCATTTTTGGATTCCTCAATCCATTTTTGGGTCCCTCAATATATTTTTGGGTTCCTCAGCCCGTTTTTGGTTTCCTCGATCCATTTCTTGGTCCTTCGGCCATTTTTGGGTAACAAAATAAATGTTTGGTTTCCTAAGCCCACTTTTGGGTTCCTCAATCCATTTTTGGTCCCTCAATCCATTTTTGGGTCGCTCAATCCATTTTTGGGTCCCTCGATCCATTTTTGGGTCCCTCAATCCATTTTTGGGTTCCTCGATTCATTTTTGTGCCCCTCGACCCATTTTCCGGTTTCACAATCAGGTTTTGGGTCCCTAATCTGATTTTCCGGTCCCTCCATCCAATTTTGCGTTCCTCAATCCATTGTTGGGTTCCTCAATCCATTTTTCGGTTCCTCAATCCATTTTTTGATTCATCAATCCATTTTTTGAGTTCTCACTACACTTTTTGTTCCCTCGGCCCATATTTTGGTTTCCTCGGCCCATTTTTGGATTCCTCAATCCATTTTTGTTTCCCTCAGCCTATTTTTAGGTTTTTCAATCCATTTTTTGAGTCCGTAGATCCTTTTTTCAGTTCCTCAATCCATTTTTGGGTCCCTCAATCCATTTTTCGTTCCCTCAATCCATTTTTGGTTCCCTCAGCTAATTTTTGGATTCCTAAATCCATTTTTGGTTCCCTAAAACCATGTTTGGGTTCCTGAATCCATTTTAGGGTCCCTCAGCCTATTTTTGGGTTCCTCAATCCATTTTTGGAGCCCTTAGCCCATTTTTGGGTTCTTCTATCCATTTTTGGGTTCCTCAATCCATTATTGGTTTCTTCAATCTATTTTTGGGTTCCCCAATACATTTTTATTTTCTCAATCCATTTTTGGGTCCTGCAATCCATTTTTGGGTCCCCCAATGCATTTTTGGGTCCCTCAATCCATTTTTGGGTCTTTTAGTCCATTTTTGGGCCCCTCAGTCCATTCCTGGGTTCCTCAAACCGTTTTTGTTTTCCTCAACCCATTTTTGGGTCCCTCAATCCAGTTTTGGGTTCCTCAATCCATTTTTGGGTCCTTTGGCCCATTTTTGGGTCCCTCAATCCATTTTTGGTTTCCTCAATCCATTTTTGGGTCCTTCGGCCCATTTTTGGGTCCCTCAATCCATTTTTGGTTTCCTCGATCCATTTCCTGGTCCCTCAATCCATTTTTGGGTTGCTCAATCCATTTTTGGTACCCTCGATCCATTTTTGGGTTCCTCAATCCATTTTTGGGTTACACAAACAATTTTTGGGTTCTTCAATCTATTTTTTGGTTCCTCGATTCACTTTTGTGCCCCTCGACCCATTTTACGGTTTCACAATCAGCTTTTGGGTCCCTCATATGATTTTTCGGTCCCTCCATCCAATTTTGCGTTCCTCAATCTATTGTTGGGTTCCTCAATCCATTTTTCGGTTCCTCAATCCATTTTTTGATTCATCAATCCATTTTTTGGGTTCTCACTACACTTTTTGTTCCCTCGGCCCATATTTTGGTTTCCTCGGCCCATTTTTGGATTCCTCAATCCATTTTTGTTTCCCTCAGCCTATTTTTAGGTTTTTCAATCCATATTTTGAGTCCGTAGACCCTTTTTCGGTTCCTCAATCCATTTTTGGGTCCCTCAATCCATTTTTCATTCCCTCAATCCATTTTTGGTTCCCTCAGCTAATTTTTGGGTTCCTAAATCCATTTTTGGTTCCCTAAAACCATGTTTGGGTTCCTGAATCCATTTTAGGGTCCCTCAGCCTATTTTTGGGTTCCTCAATCCATTTTTGGAGCCTTTAGCCCATTTTGGGGTTCTTCTATCCATTTTTGGGTTCCTCAATCCATTATTGGTTTCTTCAATCTATTTTTGGGTTCCCCAATACATTTTTATTTTCTCAATCCATTTTTGGGTCCTGCAATCCATTTTTGGGTCCCCCAATACATTTTTGGGTCCCTCAATCCATTTTTGGGTCTTTTAGTCCATTTTTGGGCCCCTCAGTCCATTCCTGGGTTCCTCAAACTGTTTTTGTTTTCCTCAACCCATTTTTGGGTCCCTCAATCCAGTTTTGGGTTCCTCAATCCATTTTTGGGTCCTTTGGCCCATTTTTGGGTCCCTCAATCCATTTTTGGTTTCCTCAATCCATTTTTGGGTCCTTCGGCCCATTTTTGGGTCCCTCAATCCATTTTTGGTTTCCTCGATCCATTTCCTGGTCCCTCAATCCATTTTTGGGTTGCTCAATCCATTTTTGGTACCCTCGATCCATTTTTGGGTTCCTCAATCCATTTTTGGGTTACACCAACAATTTTTGGGTTCCTCAATCTATTTTTTGGTTCCTCGATTCACTTTTGTGCCCCTCGACCCATTTTACGGTTTCACAATCAGCTTTTGGGTCCCTCATCTGATTTTTCGGTCCCTCCATCCAATTTTGGGTTCCTCAATCCATTTTTCGGTTCCTCAATCCATTTTTTGATTCATCAATCCATTTTTTGAGTTCTCACTGCACTTTTTGTTCCCTCGGCCCATATTTTGGTTTCCTCGGCCCATTTTTGGATTCCTCAATCCATTTTTGGGTCCCTCAATATATTTTTGGGTTCCTCAGCCCGTTTTTGGTTTCCTCGATCCATTTCTTGGTCCTTCGGCCCATTTTTGGGTAACAAAATAAATGTTTGGTTTCCTAAGCCCACTTTTGGGTTCCTCAATCCATTTTTGGTCCCTCAATCCATTTTTGGGTCGCTCAATCCATTTTTGGGTCCCTCGATCCATTTTTGGGTCCCTCAATCCATTTTTGGGTTCCTCGATTCATTTTTGTGCCCCTCGACCCATTTTCCGGTTTCACAATCAGCTTTTGGGTCCCTAATCTGATTTTCCGGTCCCTCCATCCAATTTTGCGTTCCTCAATCCATTGTTGGGTTCCTCAATCCATTTTTCGGTTCCTCAATCCATTTTTTGATTCATCAATCCATTTTTTGAGTTCTCACTACACTTTTTGTTCCCTCGGCCCATATTTTGGTTTCCTCGGCCCATTTTTGGATTCCTCAATCCATTTTTGTTTCCCTCAGCCTATTTTTAGGTTTTTCAATCCATTTTTTGAGTCCGTAGATCATTTTTTCAGTTCCTCAATCCATTTTTGGGTCCCTCAATCCATTTTTCGTTCCCTCAATCCATTTTTGGTTCCCTCAGCTAATTTTTGGATTCCTAAATCCATTTTTGGTTCCCTAAAACCATTTTTGGGTTCCTGAATCCATTTTAGGGTCCTTCAGCCTATTTTTGAGTTCCTCAATCCATTTTTGGAGCCCTTAGCCCATTTTTGGGTTCTTCTATCCATTTTTGGGTTCCTCAATCCATTATTGGTTTCTTCAATCTATTTTTGGGTTCCCCAATACATTTTTATTTTCTCAATCCATTTTTGGGTCCTGCAATCCATTTTTGGGTCCCCCAATGCATTTTTTGGGTCCCTCAATCCATTTTTGGGTCTTTTAGTCATTTTTGGGCCCCTCAGTCCATTCCTGGGTTCCTCAAACCGTTTTTGTTTTCCTCAACCCATTTTTGGGTCCCTCAATCCAGTTTTGGGTTCCTCAATCCATTTTTGGGTCCTTCGGCCATTTTTGGGTCCCTCAATCCATTTTTGGTTTCCTCAATCCATTTTTGGGTCCTTCGGCCCATTTTTGGGTCCCTCAATCCATTTTTGGTTTCCTCGATCCATTTCCTGGTCCCTCAATCCATTTTTGGGTTGCTCAATCCATTTTTGGTACCCTCGATCCATTTTTGGGTTCCTCAATCCATTTTTGGGTTACACAAACAATTTTTGGGTTCCTCAATCTATTTTTGGTTCCTCGATTCACTTTTGTGCCCCTCGACCCATTTTCCGGTTTCACAATCAGGTTTTGGGTCCCTAATCTGATTTTCCGGTCCCTCCATCCAATTTTGGGTTCCTCAATCCATTTTTCGGTTCCTCAATCCATTTTTCGGTTCCTCAATCCATTTTTTGATTCATCAATCCATTTTTTGAGTTCTCACTACACTTTTTGTTCCCTCGGCCCATATTTTGGTTTCCTCGCCCATTTTTGGATTCCTCAATCCATTTTTGTTTCCCTCAGCCTATTTTTAGGTTTTTCAATCCATTTTTTGAGTCCGTAGACCCTTTTTCAGTTCCTCAATCCATTTTTGGGTCCCTCAATCCATTTTTCATTCCCTCAATCCATTTTTGGTTCCCTCAGCTAATTTTTGGGTTCCTAAATCCATTTTTGGTTCCCTAAAACCATGTTTGGGTTCCTGAATCCATTTTAGGGTCCCTCAGCCTATTTTTGGGTTCCTCAATCCATTTTTGGAGCCCTTAGCCCATTTTGGGGTTCTTCTATCCATTTTTGGGTTCCTCAATCCATTATTGGTTTCTTCAATCTATTTTTGGGTTCCCCAATACATTTTTATTTTCTCAATCCATTTTTTGGGTCCTGCAATCCATTTTTGGGTCCCCCAATGCATTTTTGGGTCCCTCAATCCATTTTTGGGTCTTTTAGTCCATTTTTGGGCCCCTCAGTCCATTCCTGGGTTCCTCAAACCGTTTTTGTTTTCCTCAACCCATTTTTGGGTCCCTCAATCCATTGTTGGGTTCCTCAATCCATTTTTCGGTTCCTCAATCCATTTTTTGATTCATCAATCCATTTTTTGAGTTCTCACTACACTTTTTGTTCCCTCGGCCCATATTTTGGTTTCCTCGGCCCATTTTTGGATTCCTCAATCCATTTTTGTTTCCCTCAGCCTATTTTTAGGTTTTTCAATCCATTTTTTGAGTCCGTAGATCCTTTTTTCAGTTCCTCAATCCATTTTTGTGTCCCTCAATCCATTTTTCATTCCTCAATCCATTTTTGGTTCCCTCAGCTAATTTTTGGGTTCCTAAATCCATTTTTGGGTCGCTCAATCCATTTTTGGTTCCTGAATCCATTTTAGGGTCCCTCAGCCTATTTTTGGGTTCCTCAATCCATTTTTGGAGCCCTTAGCCCATTTTTGGGTTCTTCTATCCATTTTTGGGTTCCTCAATCCATTATTGGTTTCTTCAATCTATTTTTGGGTTCCCCAATACATTTTTATTTTCTCAATCCATTTTTGGGTCCTGCAATCCATTTTTGGGTCCCCCAATGCATTTTTGGGTCCCTCAATCCATTTTTGGTCTTTTAGTCCATTTTTGGGCCCCTCAGTCCATTCCTGGGTTCCTCAAACCGTTTTTGTTTTCCTCAACCCATTTTTGGGTCCCTCAATCCAGTTTTGGGTTCCTCAATCCATTTTTGGGTCCTTCGGCCCATTTTTGGGTCCCTCAATCCATTTTTGGTTTCCTCAATCCATTTTTGGGTCCTTCGGCCCATTTTTGGGTCCCTCAATCCATTTTTGGTTTCCTCGATCCATGTCCTGGTCCCTCAATCCATTTTTGGGTTGCTCAATCCATTTTTGGTACCCTCGATCCATTTTTGGGTTCCTCAATCCATTTTTGGGTTACACAAACAATTTTTGGTTCCTCAATCTATTTTTTGGTTCCTCAATTCACTTTTGTGCCCCTCGACCCATTTCCCGGTTTCACAATCAGCTTTTGGGTCCCTCATCTGATTTTCGGTCCCTCCATCCAATTTTGGGTTCCTCAATCCATTTTCGGTTCCTCAATCCATTTTTCGGTTCCTCAATCCATTTTCGGTTCCTCAATCCATTTTTTGATTCATCAATCCATTTTTTGAGTTCTCACTGCACTTTTTGTTTCCTCGGCCCATATTTTGGTTTCCTCGGCCCATTTTTGGATTCCTCAATCCATTTTTGTTTCCCTCAGCCTATTTTTAGGTTTTTTCAATCCTTTTTTGAGTCCGTAGACCCTTTTTCGGTTCCTCAATCCATTTTTGGTCCCTCAATCCATTTTTCATTCCCTCAATCCATTTTTGGTTCCCTCAGCTAATTTTTGGGTTCCTAAATCCATTTTTGGTTCCCTAAAACCATGTTTGGGTTCCTGAATCCATTTTAGGGTCCCTCAGCCTATTTTTGGGTTCCTCCATCCATTTTTGGAGCCCTTAGCCCATTTTGGGGTTCTTCTATCCATTTTTGGGTTCCTCAATCCATTATTGGTTTCTTCAATCTATTTTTGGGTTCCCCAATACATTTTTATTTTCTCAATCCATTTTTGGGTCCTGCAATCCATTTTTGGGTCCCCCAATGCATTTTTGGGTCCCTCAATCCATTTTTGGATCTTTTAGTCCATTTTTGGGCCCCTCAGTCCATTCCTGGGTTCCTCAAACCGTTTTTGTTTTCCTCAACCCATTTTTGGGTCCCCAATCCAGTTTTGGGTTCCTCAATCCATTTTTGGGTCCTTCGGCCCATTTTTGGGTCCCTCAATCCATTTTTGGTTTCCTCAATCCATTTTTGGGTCCTTCGGCCCATTTTTGGGTCCCTCAATCCATTTTTGGTTTCCTCGATCCATTTCCTGGTCCCTCAATCCATTTTTGGGTTGCTCAATCCATTTTTGGTACCCTCGATCCATT
Organism: Dromococcyx pavoninus; assembly: GCA_033558185.1. NCBI lineage: Eukaryota > Metazoa > Chordata > Aves > Cuculiformes > Neomorphidae > Dromococcyx > Dromococcyx pavoninus. Next base: position 17,828 of record JAUMJL010001994.1, read on the forward strand.
TTTGGGTTCCTCAATCCATTTTTGGGTTACACAAACAATTTTTGGGTTCCTCAATCTATTTTTTGGTTCCTCGATTCACTTTTGTGCCCCTCGACCCATTCTCCGGTTTCACAATCAGGTTTTGGGTCCCTCATCTGATTTTTCGGTCCCTCCATCCAATTTTGGGTTCCTCAATCCATTTTTCGGTTCCTCAATCCATTTTTCGGTTCCTCAATCCATTTTTTGATTCATCAATCCATTTTTTGAGTTCTCACTGCACTTTTTGTTCCCTCGGCCCATATTTTGGTTTCCTCGGCCCATTTTTGGATTCCTCAATCCATTTTTGGGTCCCTCAATATATTTTTGGGTTCCTCAGCTCGTTTTTGGTTTCCTCGATCCATTTCTTGGTCCTTCGGCCCATTTTTGGGTAACAAAATAAATGTTTGGTTTCCTAAGCCCACTTTTGGGTTCCTCAATCCATTTTTGGTCCCTCAATCCATTTTTGGGTCGCTCAATCCATTTTTGGGTCCCTCGATCCATTTTTGGGTCCCTCAATCCATTTTTGGGTTCCTCGATTCATTTTTGTGCCCCTCGACCCATTTTCCGGTTTCACAATCAGCTTTTGGGTCCCTAATCTGATTTTCCGGTCCCTCCATCCAATTTTGCGTTCCTCAATCCATTGTTGGGTTCCTCAATCCATTTTTCGGTTCCTCAATCCATTTTTTGATTCATCAATCCATTTTTTGAGTTCTCACTACACTTTTTGTTCCCTCGGCCCATATTTTGGTTTCCTCGGCCCATTTTTGGATTCCTCAATCCATTTTTGTTTCCCTCAGCCTATTTTTAGGTTTTTCAATCCATTTTTTGAGTCCGTAGATCCTTTTTTCAGTTCCTCAATCCATTTTTGGGTCCCTCAATCCATTTTTCGTTCCCTCAATCCATTTTTGGTTCCCTCAGCTAATTTTTGGGTTCCTAAATCCATTTTTGGGTCGCTCAATCCATTTTTGGGTCCCTCGATCCATTTTAGGGTCCCTCAGCCTATTTTTGGGTTCCTCAATCCATTTTTGGAGCCCTTAGCCCATTTTTGGGTTCTTCTATCCATTTTTGGGTTCCTCAATCCATTATTGGTTTCTTCAATCTATTTTTGGGTTCCCCAATACATTTTTATTTTCTCAATCCATTTTTGGGTCCTGCAATCCATTTTTGGGTCCCCCAATGCATTTTTGGGTCCCTCAATCCATTTTTGGGTCTTTTAGTCCATTTTTGGGCCCCTCAGTCCATTCCTGGGTTCCTCAAACCGTTTTTGTTTTCCTCAACCCATTTTTGGGTCCCTCAATCCAGTTTTGGGTTCCTCAATCCATTTTTGGGTCCTTCGGCCCATTTTTGGGTCCCTCAATCCATTTTTGGTTTCCTCAATCCATTTTTGGGTCCTTCGGCCCATTTTTGGTCCCTCAATCCATTTTTGGTTTCCTCGATCCATTTCCTGGTCCCTCAATCCATTTTTGGGTTGCTCAATCCATTTTTGGTACCCTCGATCCATTTTTGGGTTCCTCAATCCATTTTTGGGTTACACAAACAATTTTTGGGTTCCTCAATCTATTTTTTGGTTCCTCGATTCACTTTTGTGCCCCTCGACCCATTTTCCGGTTTCACAATCAGCTTTTGGGTCCCTCATCTGATTTTTCGGTCCCTCCATCCAATTTTGGGGTTCCTCAATCATTTTTCGGTTCCTCAATCCATTTTTCGGTTCCTCAATCCATTTTTTGATTCATCAATCCATTTTTTGAGTTCTCACTGCACTTTTTGTTCCCTCGGCCCATATTTTGGTTTCCTCGGCCCATTTTTGGATTCCTCAATCCATTTTTGGGTCCCTCAATATATTTTTGGGTTCCTCAGCTCGTTTTTGGTTTCCTCGATCCATTTCTTGGTCCTTCGGCCCATTTTTGGGTAACAAAATAAATGTTTGGTTTCCTAAGCCCACTTTTGGGTTCCTCAATCCATTTTTGGTCCCTCAATCCATTTTTGGGTCGCTCAATCCATTTTTGGGTCCCTCGATCCATTTTTGGGTCCCTCAATCCATTTTTGGGTTCCTCGATTCATTTTTGTGCCCCTCGACCCATTTTCCGGTTTCACAATCAGCTTTTGGGTCCCTAATCTGATTTTCCGGTCCCCTCCATCCAATTTTGCGTTCCTCAATCCATTGTTGGGTTCCTCAATCCATTTTTCGGTTCCTCAATCCATTTTTTGATTCATCAATCCATTTTTTGAGTTCTCACTACACTTTTTGTTCCCTCGGCCCATATTTTGGTTTCCTCGGCCCATTTTTGGATTCCTCAATCCATTTTTGTTTCCCTCAGCCTATTTTTAGGTTTTTCAATCCATTTTTTGAGTCCGTAGATCCTTTTTTCAGTTCCTCAATCCATTTTTGGGTCCCTCAATCCATTTTTCGTTCCCTCAATCCATTTTTGGTTCCCTCAGCTAATTTTTGGGTTCCTAAATCCATTTTTGGGTCGCTCAATCCATTTTTGGGTCCCTCGATCCATTTTAGGGTCCCTCAGCCTATTTTTGGGTTCCTCAATCCATTTTTGGAGCCCTTAGCCCATTTTTGGGTTCTTCTATCCATTTTTGGGTTCCTCAATCCATTATTGGTTTCTTCAATCTATTTTTGGGTTCCCCAATACATTTTTATTTTCTCAATCCATTTTTGGGTCCTGCAATCCATTTTTGGGTCCCCCAATGCATTTTTGGGTCCCTCAATCCATTTTTGGGTCTTTTAGTCCATTTTTGGGCCCCTCAGTCCATTCCTGGGTTCCTCAAACCGTTTTTGTTTTCCTCAACCCATTTTTGGGTCCCTCAATCCAGTTTTGGGTTCCTCAATCCATTTTTGGGTCCTTCGGCCCATTTTTGGTTCCCTCAATCCATTTTTGGTTTCCTCAATCCATTTTTGGGTCCTTCGGCCCATTTTTGGGTCCCTCAATCCATTTTTGGTTTCCTCGATCCATTTCCTGGTCCCTCAATCCATTTTTGGGTTGCTCAATCCATTTTTGGTACCCTCGATCCATTTTTGGGTTCCTCAATCCATTTTTGGGTTACACAAACAATTTTTGGGTTCCTCAATCTATTTTTTGGTTCCTCGATTCACTTTTGTGCCCCTCGACCCATTTTACGGTTTCACAATCAGCTTTTGGGTCCCTCATCTGATTTTTCGGTCCCTCCATCCAATTTTGCGTTCCTCAATCCATTGTTGGGTTCCTCAATCTATTTTTCGGTTCCTCAATCCATTTTTTGATTCATCAATCCATTTTTTGAGTTCTCACTGCACTTTTTGTTCCCTCGGCCCATATTTTGGTTTCCTCGTCCCATTTTTGGATTCCTCAATCCATTTTTGGGTCCCTCAATATATTTTTGGGTTCCTCAGCCCGTTTTTGGTTTCCTCGATCCATTTCTTGGTCCTTCAATCCATTTTTGGGTAACAAAATAAATGTTTGGTTTCCTAAGCCCACTTTTGGGTTCCTCAATCCATTTTTGGTCCCTCAATCCATTTTTGGGTCGCTCAATCCATTTTTGGGTCCCTCGATCCATTTTTGGGTCCCTCAATCCATTTTTGGGTTCCTCGATTCATTTTTGTGCCCCTCGACCCATTTTCCGGTTTCACAATCAGGTTTTGGGTCCCTAATCTGATTTTCCGGTCCCTCCATCCAATTTTGCGTTCCTCAATCCATTGTTGGGTTCCTCAATCCATTTTTCGTTTCCTCAATCCATTTTTTGATTCATCAATCCATTTTTTGAGTTCTCACTACACTTTTTGTTCCCTCGGCCCATATTTTGGTTTCCTCGGCCCATTTTTGGATTCCTCAATCCATTTTTGTTTCCCTCAGCCTATTTTTAGGTTTTTCAATCCATTTTTTGAGTCCGTAGATCCTTTTTTCAGTTCCTCAATCCATTTTTGGGTCCCTCAATCCATTTTTCGTTCCCTCAATCCATTTTTGGTTCCCTCAGCTAATTTTTGGGTTCCTAAATCCATTTTTGGTTCCCTAAAAACATTTTTGGGTTCCTGAATCCATTTTAGGGTCCCTCAGCCTATTTTTGGGTTCCTCAATCCATTTTTGGAGCCCTTAGCCCATTTTTGGGTTCTTCTATCCATTTTTGGGTTCCTCAATCCATTATTGGTTTCTTCAATCTATTTTTGGGTTCCCCAATACATTTTTATTTTCTCAATCCATTTTTGGGTCCTGCAATCCATTTTTGGGTCCCCCAATGCATTTTTGGGTCCCTCAATCCATTTTTGGGCCCCTCAGTCCATTCCTGGGTTCCTCAAACCGTTTTTGTTTTCCTCAACCCATTTTTGGGTCCCTCAATCCAGTTTTGGGTTCCTCAATCCATTTTTGGGTCCTTCGGCCCATTTTTGGGTCCCTCAATCCATTTTTGGTTTCCTCAATCCATTTTTGGGTCCTTCGGCCCATTTTTGGGTCCCTCAATCCATTTTTGGTTTCCTCGATCCATTTCCTGGTCCCTCAATCCATTTTTGGGTTGCTCAATCCATTTTTGGTACCCTCGATCCATTTTTGGGTTCCTCAATCCATTTTAGGGTTACACAAACAATTTTTGGGTTCCTCAATCTATTTTTTGGTTCCTCGATTCACTTTTGTGCCCCTCGACCCATTTTACGGTTTCACAATCAGCTTTTGGGTCCCTCATCTGATTTTTCGGTCCCTCCATCCAATTTTGCGTTCCTCAATCCATTGTTGGGTTCCTCAATCCATTTTTCGGTTCCTCAATCCATTTTTTGATTCATCAATCCATTTTTTGGGTTCTCACTACACTTTTTGTTCCCTCGGCCCATATTTTGGTTTCCTCGGCCCATTTTTGGATTCCTCAATCCATTTTTGTTTCCCTCAGCCTATTTTTAGGTTTTTCAATCCATTTTTTGAGTCCGTAGACCCTTTTTCGGTTCCTCAATCCATTTTTGGGTCCCTCAATCCATTTTTCATTCCCTCAATCCATTTTTGGTTCCCTCAGCTAATTTTTGGGTTCCTAAATCCATTTTTGGGTCGCTCAATCCATTTTTGGGTCCCTCGATCCATTTTAGGGTCCCTCAGCCTATTTTTGGGTTCCTCAATCCATTTTTGGAGCCAATAGCCCATTTTGGGGTTCTTCTATCCATTTTTGGGTTCCTCAATCCATTATTGGTTTCTTCAAACTATTTTTGGGTTCCCCAATACATTTTTATTTTCTCAATCCATTTTTGGGTCCTGCAATCCATTTTGGGTCCCCCAATGCATTTTTGGGTCCCTCAATCCATTTTTGGGTCTTTTAGTCCATTTTTGGGCCCCTCAGTCCATTCCTGGGTTCCTCAAACCGTTTTTGTTTTCCTCAACCCATTTTTGGTTTCCTCAATCCATTTTTGGGTCCTTCGGCCCATTTTTGGGTCCCTCAATCCATTTTTGGTTTCCTCGATCCATGTCCTGGTCCCTCAATCCATTTTTGGGTTGCTCAATCCATTTTTGGTACCCTCGATCCATTTTTGGGTTCCTCAATCCATTTTTGGGTTACACAAACAATTTTTGGGTTCCTCAATCTATTTTTTGGTTCCTCGATTCACTTTTGTGCCCCTCGACCCATTTTACGGTTTCACAATCAGCTTTTGGGTCCCTCATCTGATTTTTCCGTCCCTCCATCCAATTTTGCGTTCCTCAATCCATTGTTGGGTTCCTCAATCCATTTTTCGGTTCCTCAATCCATTTTTTGATTCATCAATCCATTTTTTGAGTTCTCACTGCACTTTTTGTTCCCTCGGCCCATATTTTGGTTTCCTCGGCCCATTTTTGGATTCCTCAATCCATTTTTGGGTCCCTCAATATATTTTTGGGTTCCTCAGCCCGTTTTTGGTTTCCTCGATCCATTTCTTGGTCCTTCAATCCATTTTTGGGTAACAAAATAAATGTTTGGTTTCCTAAGCCCACTTTTGGGTTCCTCAATCCATTTTTGGTCCCTCAATCCATTTTTGGGTCGCTCAATCCATTTTTGGGTCCCTCGATCCATTTTTGGGTCCCTCAATCCATTTTTGGGTTCCTCGATTCATTTTTGTGCCCCTCGACCCATTTTACGGTTTCACAATCAGGTTTTGGGTCCCTAATCTGATTTTCCGGTCCCTCCATCCAATTTTGCGTTCCTCAATCCATTGTTGGGTTCCTCAATGCATTTTTCGGTTCCTCAATCCATTTTTTGATTCATCAATCCATTTTTTGAGTTCTCACTACACTTTTTGTTCCCTCGGCCCATATTTTGGTTTCCTCGGCCCATTTTTGGATTCCTCAATCCATTTTTGTTTCCCTCAGCCTATTTTTAGGTTTGTCAATCCATTTTTTGAGTCCGTAGACCCTTTTTCGGTTCCTCAATCCATTTTTGGGTCCCTCAATCCATTTTTCATTCCCTCAATCCATTTTTGGTTCCCTCAGCTTATTTTTGGGTTCCTAAATCCATTTTTGGGTCGCTCAATCCATTTTTGGGTCCCTCGATCCATTTTAGGGTCCCTCAGCCTATTTTTGGGTTCCTCAATCCATTTTTGGAGCCCTTAGCCCATTTTGGGGTTCTTCTATCCATTTTTGGGTTCCTCAATCCATTATTGGTTTCTTCAATCTATTTTTGGGTTCCCCAATACATTTTTATTTTCTCAATCCATTTTTGGGTCCTGCAATCCATTTTTGGGTCCCCCAATGCATTTTTGGGTCCCTCAATCCATTTTTGGGTCTTTTAGTCCATTTTTGGGCCCCTCAGTCCATTCCTGGGTTCCTCAAACCGTTTTTGTTTTCCTCAACCCATTTTTGGGTCCCTCAATCCAGTTTTGGCTTCCTCAATCCATTTTTGGGTCCTTCGGCCCATTTTTGGGTCCCTCAATCCATTTTTGGTTTCCTCAATCCATTTTTGGGTCCTTCGGCCCATTTTTGGGTCCCTCAATCCATTTTTGGTTTCCTCGATCCATTTCCTGGTCCCTCAATCCATTTTTGGGTTGCTCAATCCATTTTTGGTACCCTCGATCCATTTTTGGGTTCCTCAATCCATTTTTGGGTTACACAAACAATTTTTGGGTTCCTCAATCTATTTTTTGGTTCCTCGATTCACTTTTGTGCCCCTCGACCCATTTTCCGGTTTCACAATCAGCTTTTGGGTCCCTCATCTGATTTTTCGGTCCCTCCATCCAATTTTGGGTTCCTCAATCCATTTTTCGGTTCCTCAATCCATTTTTCGGTTCCTCAATCCATTTTTTGATTCATCAATCCATTTTTTGAGTTCTCACTGCACTTTTTGTTCCCTCGGCCCATATTTTGGTTTCCTCGGCCCATTTTTGGATTCCTCAATCCATTTTTGGGTCCCTCAATATATTTTTGGGTTCCTCAGCCCGTTTTTGGTTTCCTCGATCCATTTCTTGGTCCTTCAATCCATTTTTGGGTAACAAAATAAATGTTTGGTTTCCTAAGCCCACTTTTGGGTTCCTCAATCCATTTTTGGTCCCTCAATCCATTTTTGGGTCGCTCAATCCATTTTTGGGTCCCTCGATTCATTTTTGTGCCCCTCGACCCATTTTCCGGTTTCACAATCAGGTTTTGGGTCCCTAATCTGATTTTCCGGTCCCTCCATCCAATTTTGCGTTCCTCAATCCATTGTTGGGTTCCTCAATCCATTTTTCGGTTCCTCAATCCATTTTTTGATTCATCAATCCATTTTTTGAGTTCTCACTACACTTTTTGTTCCCTCGGCCCATATTTTGGTTTCCTCGGCCCATTTTTGGATTCCTCAATCCATTTTTTGTTTCCCTCAGCCTATGTTTAGTTTTTTCAATCCATTTTTTGAGTCCGTAGATCCTTTTTTCAGTTCCTCAATCCATTTTTGGGTCCCTCAATCCATTTTTCGTTCCCTCAATCCATTTTTGGTTCCCTCAGCTAATTTTTGGGTTCCTAAATCCATTTTTGGTTCCCTAAAAACATTTTTGGGTTCCTGAATCCATTTTAGGGTCCCTCAGCCTATTTTTGGGTTCCTCAATCCATTTTTGGAGCCCTTAGCCCATTTTTGGGTTCTTCTATCCATTTTTGGGTTCCTCAATCCATTATTGGTTTCTTCAATCTATTTTTGGGTTCCCCAGTACATTTTTATTTTCTCAATCCATTTTTGGGTCCTGCAATTCATTTTTGGGTCCCCCAATGCATTTTTGGGTCCCTCAATCCATTTTTGGGCCCCTCAGTCCATTCCTGGGTTCCTCAAACCGTTTTTGTTTTCCTCAACCCATTTTTGGGTCCCTCAATCCAGTTTTGGGTTCCTCAATCCATTTTTGGGTCCTTTGGCCCATTTTTGGTTCCCTCAATCCATTTTTGGTTTCCTCAATCCATTTTTGGTTCCTTCGGCCCATTTTTGGGTCCCTCAATCCATTTTTGGTTTCCTCGATCCATTTCCTGGTCCCTCAATCCATTTTTGGGTTGCTCAATCCATTTTTGGTACCCTCGATCCATTTTTGGGTTCCTCAATCCATTTTTGGGTTACACAAACAATTTTTGGGTTCCTCAATCTATTTTTTGGTTCCTCGATTCACTTTTGTGCCCCTCGACCCATTTTACGGTTTCACAATCAGCTTTTGGGTCCCTAATCTGATTTTTCGGTCCCTCCATCCAATTTTGCGTTCCTCAATCCATTGTTGGGTTCCTCAATCCATTTTTCGGTTCCTCAATCCATTTTTTGATTCATCAATCCATTATTTGGGTTCTCACTACACTTTTTGTTCCCTCGGCCCATATTTTGGTTTCCTCGGCCCATTTTTGGATTCCTCAATCCATTTTTGTTTCCCTCAGCCTATTTTTAGGTTTGTCAATCCATTTTTTGAGTCCGTAGACCCTTTTTCGGTTCCTCAATCCATTTTTGGGTCCCTCAATCCATTTTTCATTCCCTCAATCCATTTTTGGTTCCCTCAGCTTATTTTTGGGTTCCTAAATCCATTTTTGGGTCGCTCAATCCATTTTTGGGTCCCTCGATCCATTTTAGGGTCCCTCAGCCTATTTTTGGGTTCCTCAATCCATTTTTGGAGCCCTTAGCCCATTTTGGGGTTCTTCTATCCATTTTTGGGTTCCTCAATCCATTATTGGTTTCTTCAATCTATTTTTGGGTTCCCCAATACATTTTTATTTTCTCAATCCATTTTTGGGTCCTGCAATCCATTTTTGGGTCCCCCAATGCATTTTTGGGTCCCTCAATCCATTTTTGGGTCTTTTAGTCCATTTTTGGGCCCCTCAGTCCATTCCTGGGTTCCTCAAACCGTTTTTGTTTTCCTCAACCCATTTTTGGGTCCCTCAATCCAGTTTTGGCTTCCTCAATCCATTTTTGGGTCCTTCGGCCCATTTTTGGGTCCCTCAATCCATTTTTGGTTTCCTCAATCCATTTTTGGGTCCTTCGGCCCATTTTTGGGTCCCTCAATCCATTTTTGGTTTCCTCGATCCATTTCCTGGTCCCTCAATCCATTTTTGGGTTGCTCAATCCATTTTTGGTACCCTCGATCCATTTTTGGGTTCCTCAATCCATTTTTGGGTTACACAAACAATTTTTGGGTTCCTCAATCTATTTTTTGGTTCCTCGATTCACTTTTGTGCCCCTCGACCCATTTTCCGGTTTCACAATCAGCTTTTGGGTCCCTCATCTGATTTTTCGGTCCCTCCATCCAATTTTGGGTTCCTCAATCCATTTTTCGGTTCCTCAATCCATTTTTCGGTTCCTCAATCCATTTTTTGATTCATCAATCCATTTTTTGAGTTCTCACTGCACTTTTTGTTCCCTCGGCCCATATTTTGGTTTCCTCGGCCCATTTTTGGATTCCTCAATCCATTTTTGGGTCCCTCAATATATTTTTGGGTTCCTCAGCCCGTTTTTGGTTTCCTCGATCCATTTCTTGGTCCTTCAATCCATTTTTGGGTAACAAAATAAATGTTTGGTTTCCTAAGCCCACTTTTGGGTTCCTCAATCCATTTTTGGTCCCTCAATCCATTTTTGGGTCGCTCAATCCATTTTTGGGTCCCTCGATTCATTTTTGTGCCCCTCGACCCATTTTCCGGTTTCACAATCAGGTTTTGGGTCCCTAATCTGATTTTCCGGTCCCTCCATCCAATTTTGCGTTCCTCAATCCATTGTTGGGTTCCTCAATCCATTTTTCGGTTCCTCAATCCATTTTTTGATTCATCAATCCATTTTTTGAGTTCTCACTACACTTTTTGTTCCCTCGGCCCATATTTTGGTTTCCTCGGCCCATTTTTGGATTCCTCAATCCATTTTTTGTTTCCCTCAGCCTATGTTTAGGTTTTTCAATCCATTTTTTGAGTCCGTAGATCCTTTTTTCAGTTCCTCAATCCATTTTTGGGTCCCTCAATCCATTTTTCGTTCCCTCAATCCATTTTTGGTTCCCTCAGCTAATTTTTGGGTTCCTAAATCCATTTTTGGTTCCCTAAAAACATTTTTGGGTTCCTGAATCCATTTTAGGGTCCCTCAGCCTATTTTTGGGTTCCTCAATCCATTTTTGGAGCCCTTAGCCCATTTTTGGGTTCTTCTATCCATTTTTGGGTTCCTCAATCCATTATTGGTTTCTTCAATCTATTTTTGGGTTCCCCAGTACATTTTTATTTTCTCAATCCATTTTTGGGTCCTGCAATTCATTTTTGGGTCCCCCAATGCATTTTTGGGTCCCTCAATCCATTTTTGGGCCCCTCAGTCCATTCCTGGGTTCCTCAAACCGTTTTTGTTTTCCTCAACCCATTTTTGGGTCCCTCAATCCAGTTTTGGGTTCCTCAATCCATTTTTGGGTCCTTTGGCCCATTTTTGGTTCCCTCAATCCATTTTTGGTTTCCTCAATCCATTTTTGGTTCCTTCGGCCCATTTTTGGGTCCCTCAATCCATTTTTGGTTTCCTCGATCCATTTCCTGGTCCCTCAATCCATTTTTGGGTTGCTCAATCCATTTTTGGTACCCTCGATCCATTTTTGGGTTCCTCAATCCATTTTTGGGTTACACAAACAATTTTTGGGTTCCTCAATCTATTTTTTGGTTCCTCGATTCACTTTTGTGCCCCTCGACCCATTTTACGGTTTCACAATCAGCTTTTGGGTCCCTAATCTGATTTTTCGGTCCCTCCATCCAATTTTGCGTTCCTCAATCCATTGTTGGGTTCCTCAATCCATTTTTCGGTTCCTCAATCCATTTTTTGATTCATCAATCCATTTTTTGGGTTCTCACTACACTTTTTGTTCCCTCGGCCCATATTTTGGTTTCCTCGGCCCATTTTTGGATTCCTCAATCCATTTTTGTTTCCCTCAGCCTATTTTTAGGTTTTTCAATCCATTTTTTGAGTCCGTAGACCCTTTTTCAGTTCCTCAATCCATTTTTGGGTCCCTCAATCCATTTTTCATTCCCTCAATCCATTTTTGGTTCCCTCAGCTAATTTTTGGGTTCCTAAATCCATTTTTGGGTCGCTCAATCCATTTTTGGGTCCCTCGATCCATTTTAAGGTCCCTCAGCCTATTTTTGGGTTCCTCAATCCATTTTTGGAGCCCTTAGCCCATTTTGGGGTTCTTCTATCCATTTTTGGGTTCCTCAATCCATTATTGGTTTCTTCAATCTATTTTTGGGTTCCCCAATACATTTTTATTTTCTCAATCCATTTTTGGGTCCTGCAATCCATTTTTGGGTCCCCCAATGCATTTTTGGGTCCCTCAATCCATTTTTGGGTCTTTTAGTCCATTTTTGGGCCCCTCAGTCCATTCCTGGGTTCCTCAAACCGTTTTTGTTTTCCTCAACCCATTTTTGGGTCCCTCAATCCAGTTTTGGGTTCCTCAATCCATTTTTGGGTCCTTCGGCCCATTTTTGGGTCCCTCAATCCATTTTTGGTTTCCTCAATCCGTTTTTGGGTCCTTCGGCCCATTTTTGGGTCCCTCAATCCATTTTTGGTTTCCTCGATCCATTTCCTGGTCCCTCAATCCATTTTTGGGTTGCTCAATCCATTTTTGGTACCCTCGATCCATTTTTGGGTTCCTCAATCCATTTTTGGGTTACACAAACAATTTTTGGGTTCCTCAATCTATTTTTTGGTTCCTCGATTCACTTTTGTGCCCCTCGACCCATTTTCCGGTTTCACAATCAGCTTTTGGGTCCCTCATCTGATTTTTCGGTCCCTCCATCCAATTTTGGGTTCCTCAATCCATTTTTCGGTTCCTCAATCCATTTTTCGGTTCCTCAATCCATTTTTTGATTCATCAATCCATTTTTTGAGTTCTCACTGCACTTTTTGTTCCCTCGGCCCATATTTTGGTTTCCTCGGCCCATTTTTGGATTCCTCAATCCATTTTTGGGTCCCTCAATATATTTTTGAGTTCCTCAGCCCGTTTTTGGTTTCCTCGATCCATTTCTTGGTCCTTCAATCCATTTTTGGGTAACAAAATAAATGTTTGGTTTCCTAAGCCCACTTTTGGGTTCCTCAATCCATTTTTGGTCCCTCAATCCATTTTTGGGTCGCTCAATGCATTTTTGGGTCCCTCGATTCATTTTTGTGCCCCTCGACCCATTTTCCGGTTTCACAATCAGGTTTTGGGTCCCTAATCTGATTTTCCGGTCCCTCCATCCAATTTTGCGTTCCTCAATCCATTGTTGGGTTCCTCAATCCATTTTTCGGTTCCTCAATCCATTTTTTGATTCATCAATCCATTTTTTGAGTTCTCACTACACTTTTTGTTCCCTCGGCCCATATTTTGGTTTCCTCGGCCCATTTTTGGATTCCTCAATCCATTTTTTGTTTCCCTCAGCCTATTTTTAGGTTTTTCAATCCATTTTTTGAGTCCGTAGATCCTTTTTTCAGTTCCTCAATCCATTTTTGGGTCCCTCAATCCATTTTTCGTTCCCTCAATCCATTTTTGGGTTCCCTCAGCTAATTTTTGGGTTCCTAAATCCATTTTTGGTTCCCTAAAAACATTTTTGGGTTCCTGAATCCATTTTAGGGTCCCTCAGCCTATTTTTGGGTTCCTCAATCCATTTTTGGAGCCCTTAGCCATTTTTGGGTTCTTCTATCCCATTTTTGGGTTCCTCAATCCATTATTGGTTTCTTCAATCTATTTTTGGGTTCCCCAGCACATTTTTATTTTCTCAATCCATTTTTGGGTCCTGCAATTCATTTTTGGGTCCCCCAATGCATTTTTGGGTCCCTCAATCCATTTTTGGGCCCCTCAGTCCATTCCTGGGTTCCTCAAACCGTTTTTGTTTTCCTCAACCCATTTTTGGGTCCCTCAATCCAGTTTTGGGTTCCTCAATCCATTTTTGGGTCCTTTGGCCCATTTTTGGTTCCCTCAATCCATTTTTGGTTTCCTCAATCCATTTTTGGTTCCTTCGGCCCATTTTGGGTCCCTCAATCCATTTTTGGTTTCCTCGATCCATTTCCTGGTCCCTCAATCCATTTTTGGGTTGCTCAATCCATTTTTGGTACCCTCGATCGATTTTTGGGTTCCTCAATCCATTTTTGGGTTACACAAACAATTTTTGGGTTCCTCAATCTATTTTTTGGTTCCTCGATTCACTTTTGTGCCCCTCGACCCATTTTACGGTTTCACAATCAGCTTTTGGGTCCCTAATCTGATTTTTCGGTCCCTCCATCCAATTTTGCGTTCCTCAATCCATTGTTGGGTTCCTCAATCCATTTTTCGGTTCCTCAATCCATTTTTTGATTCATCAATCCATTTTTTGGGTTCTCACTACACTTTTTGTTCCCTCGGCCCATATTTTGGATTCCTCGGCCCGTTTTTGGATTCCTCAATCCATTTTTGTTTCCCTCAGCCTATTTTTAGGTTTTTCAATCCATTTTTTGAGTCCGTAGACCCTTTTTCGGTTCCTCAATCCATTTTTGGGTCCCTCAATCCATTTTTCATTCCCTCAATCCATTTTTGGTTCCCTCAGCTAATTTTTGGGTTCCTAAATCCATTTTTGGGTCGCTCAATCCATTTTTGGGTCCCTCGATCCATTTTAAGGTCCCTCAGCCTATTTTTGGGTTCCTCAATCCATTTTTGGAGCCCTTAGCCCATTTTGGGGTTCTTCTATCCATTTTTGGGTTCCTCAATCCATTATTGGTTTCTTCAATCTATTTTTGGGTTCCCCAATACATTTTTATTTTCTCAATCCATTTTTGGGTCCTGCAATCCATTTTTGGGTCCCCCAATGCATTTTTGGGTCCCTCAATCCATTTTTGGGTCTTTTAGTCCATTTTTGGGCCCCTCAGTCCATTCCTGGGTTCCTCAAACCGTTTTTGTTTTCCTCAACC